>CM054181.1:49289758-49514758 GCA_028829895.1 Sinotaia quadrata | reverse complement strand
GGTAATTCCCTTCATTCAAACATAAACATGGCTACATCTGTTGTGACTCAGACATTTTAAAGATTCATAACAATAATTTATTTGGACATTACGCAAACTATTACTTTCTCAATCAAAGATTGTCATAAAAATTGTCAGTGTGAGACTCAACTCTAATTTTAAATAATCTCTTCTCTATATTTTCTCTATATTTTTAACACTACTATTGTGCTTGTTATTGTGGCCACCTATGAAAAAAGTGCATGGAGGGGATTTGTTACAGTAGTGAGAATTAATGAGCAGGAGGTGATCGACATCACATGAATAATTATAATTAATAATTATAATTAATTGTGTGTTTATGAGAGAGAGAGAGAGAGAGAGAGAGAGAGAGATTGTGTGTGCGTGTGTGCATGCGTGCGCACGCGTGTGTGTGTAAGTGTGCGTGTATGAGACTGATTTATATGTGTGCGTTTCTCAGTATGTGTGAGATTGTGTGTGTCCGTATGTATATGTGCGTGTATGTGTATGTAAGTGTGTGTGAATGCGATTGTGTGTGTGACTGTATGTTTGTGTGTCTGTGCAAGTGTAAGTTTATGTGTGTAAATAGAGGCAGTGTGCTTACTTTCATCTTCTGTATGATTTAATAGTGTGGTCTGATAGAGGTAGCAAGAGACAGACCCTTTATGCTGCCGTTGACGATAGACTGAGCTAACTGAAGTTGGGGCGATGATAGAAATATAGCCCTTCAACTTGATGTGAATAATCTTACATACTACCCCCTCCCTTATTCTACGTTGCATTTGACTAACGTTTGCTCAGGATAATATTATAAGTCTCTAGGCTAAAATCATTTGACTGTTTCTCTTGCATGATTCATTTGTGAGAGATGGTTAACTGTCATGATTGCTCCCTCCATCACTATCTCTTTAACATGGTGTATATAATGTTTAGTGCTTGGTCATTTTTGTTGTTAGTCGTTGGTTAGCGGGATATGTAAATTTGGTTATCCTGTTTTGCTTTAGTCAAGTATTGCTAGATAAATGAAGTATTTCGTGTATCTTTGAATGGTTTCATATTTTGATATCCGTGGCTAGTACTTAGTTATAAATAACATTGACTGCTCTTCTTGCAAATCCGATGAAATATTATTACTATTGAGGACGGGAGTGGGAGGGCATTAGGCTTAAGAGAGCCACAGTGGGTGACATTTGTGACGGCAAGAAAGACAGTATAGAGAAAGAGTAAAGAGGTCTTATCCTACAAATATTTGTTTCTGATTCTTATTTTTAATCCCTCCTTAATTAATATGTGACAAAATATCAAAAGCAACATGACACTTGTTTTATTTCTTGCTTGCCTCCAAAGTAAACTGCAGTCGGAAGCACGGTGTCAATTTAATACACTGAACATACAACTTAAAATCCTGTCTATTTTATTTTTAAACTAAATGTCATCGTGTTACGCAGACCCAGTGAGGCAGCTCAGACAGTAAGATAAAGTGCACAGTGACGTACATATGACCCACTAGACTGGATTTATGGTGCCGTACGTTCTGAAAAGAACACGCCCCCCTCTCCAATCAGGCACTTTGTACAAGTCCACTGTCCAAACGTTAAGAACGATATTAGCAGTGAGCTAATCTGTCTTCGGCCTCGCCAGAAGTATTTAAAAAAAAAAAAAAAAAGTCGCACGTGATTTTTATCGATAGTCCAGTCAAGGGAGGCAACCGTGCAAATTTTATACATTAGCGTCATGTTAGTCATGGTAGAGCTGAATTCTCTCCAAAACCTTTAATTTGAGAATATTACTAACAAGCTTACAACACATTTCTTTGTGCTTATTAGTAATTTGAAAGTTATCTTGTAACTTTTATTAATAGCACTGTTTTATTAAATATATGTATACTCTAATGTTAAGGGTTATATTATTATTTCTATACATTATGTAAAAGGAACTAGAAAGATCAGAACCTACAGACCTAGGGCAATTGAGAGTGTGCATCAAACCTTTTCATCCCCTTCCAACAGACCTCACATTTGGGCACTCAGATCTGAGTATGTCTGATGACGAAAAGGATCAATGCAAGCTCCAGTAATGACGCAAACTGCTATCCACCCCCACCCCTGACAGATCAGAGAACGTCTGATGATGAAATGATCAATGCAAGCTCCAGTGGTGACGTAGAACTGCTCTTGATTCCCGCCTCCCACCCCTTTCCCTTTCAGAAAGTGTGTTTTCAGTTCTGTTGTTGTAGGCTTAGAGGAATGTGTTTGATAAAAAGAACTGTTAGTTTGAAACTCTTGTTTTAGAATTATTCCATTTGTGTATACGTTCAGCAATTCAGTGTGAAATACTTTTACTAAATATACTACTTGTAATTACATTTACTAGGTGTAGTGTTTGAGAATTTAGCAGTCAGAAAAACTGGAGTAGTTTGAACTAGAGGTGGACTTGAGGTAATTAGTTTTTTCTCATTTACGTCACTGAGGTGATAGGCAAGTCTAGAACTCTCAGGAATCTATTAAGTAGCAAGCTACAGTGGGGAATGAGAGGGCTGCAAGTTTAATTGAATGAAGACACCAGAAGACTCAGAGTGCTGAGGGTGACAGTTTTTTTTTTTTTATCGACAGTTAATTAGTGCAAGGACAAGGACAATTAATTACAAAAACCAAGTCTTAGTTGATACACAGTTTTTTTCTAGTCAATGGAACAGCATTTTTAGTTTAGTCCACTAGAGGGTACTGGAAATTGTAGTAAATATAAACTTATGTTTTTTCCAAGAGAGACAGAGAAAAATGGAGAGACATAAAACAGGAGAGACTTTGAGATTCACACATGTGGTGGTACTGCTGGCTTTGTAAATTTTTCTCTCTTCATGATTTTTTGAACATGAGATTGAAGGTTCAATTAAAGACCTGAAGCAGAATTTTGTACAACATAGTTTAGTGTTTACTCAAAAGAAAGTTTCATGGCTGGAAAGGGTAAAAATTATAATAGACTGTATGAGATCGAAGGTTCAGTTAAGGACCTGAAGCAGAATTTTGTAAAATATAGTTTAGTTTTTACTCAAAAGAAAGTTTCTTGGCTGGAAGGGGTAAAAATTATAATAGACTCTATGAGGCTTGAGATGTGAGTTAAGAGAACAAGATTATGCAAAGTGGTGTTTCTTTTTATTTCTTTTTTGTGATTATGGAGCAGTGAGAATGGTTTTAGCAAATTGAAGTTAACTAGACAGAGATGTCCCACTTCCTTGGCAAGATCATTAATTATTTAGTGCTGCATCGGCCAAACATTCAAATAGGGCATGTTGCATGTAGATGGCTAGAATGCTATTCCATGGTGCACTGGTTACATCAATGCAGGCTTCAACGAAGGGTAATACCATGCCTGACAATACTTCACTGATGGCAGAGTGTGACATCAACTTGTCACCAGTTTACTTGATGGTGAATCTAAATAATAATTCAACACCATATGACAGGGGGTATGGTTAGAGTTAGGGGTAGGGTTAGAGTTAGGGTCAGAATGCGTCGTCGTGCTTTTGTCCATCGCGTTTTTGTCAGCGCGCATTTGTTGGGCGTGATTTGTCGGTGAACCTGACTTAACATATTTGTACAGGAAAGTATGGATCCAACCTATGGACATGTGGTCATTTGTATGAGTTAGTTTGGACCATGTAGATCTTCTTTTGACACCAGGAGTGTATCGGATGGGGAGAGCCAGTGAAGCGACCCCAGTGAGACAAGAGATGCAATGACATGACTGATTGAGTAAGCTACATACAGCAAGTATATATTTTTGTGTCCATCAATTTCCTGCACAAGAAAACAGCCAGTTTTGACATCACACACTGTGACCCTCTTCATTATTCTGCATGAGGAGTCTAGAGCTGATACAACACACATAATCTTCTACAATCAGCGCTGTCATAACGAGCACATCTAACTAATCATCATTATTTCTGCATGACCGATTGTGGCATCTTTTCTTTGAACACACAGAACTTGATTTTTGAATGGTAGCTAATATCTCTAGCTGTAAGTAACAAAAAATCAATTCATTATTTAAAACATGTGCACATACATTTAATTATGAGTTAGTAGGGCTAAGTAAGATTTAGGACAGCTATTTGCTCCTGAATTATGGAGGAGCAAAATAGCTTCACAATGCTGTAGTGACATTTTCTGAATAATACTGTACTTTTGCATTTAGCCGTTTTCATAGCAGAAATTGACACACTTTTGCATGTTCTTAATTTGTTGCTTTTTACTTACATCTTTTCTTTACGTTTCCTATTATTTTCATCATTCATCACTTAGAAAAATTACTCCTACTTCTTTTCTTTTTTCATCATTCAGCACTTAGAAAAATTACTCCTCTATCTCCAGAGGGTATGTTTTATCATCGAATGGTTTGTGGTACGAGCAATTTTAGTCACCGCATGAAAGAAAATGCAGGACAATAAAGTTAGTCATATTCATAAAATATAGCAACTTATCTACTACTGTTTTGAAAGGATGAGTGCTGTGTCTACATTGTACTGTTCTGTATTATTTACAGTCTCCACTCCACAAACAATACTGTAATATTTAGTCTCCACTCCACATAAAATCTCGCTTTATTTACAGTCTCCACTCCACATAAAATCTCGCTTTATTTACAGTCTCCACTCCACATACAATACTGTAATATTTAGTCTCCACTCCACATACAATCTCGCTTTATTTACAGTCTCCACTCCACATACAATCCCGCTTTATTTATAGTCTCCACTCCACATACAGTCCTGTATTATTTGCAGTCTCCACTCCACCTACAATCTCACATACAAACACGTCAGCATACGTAACCTTAGCACGCATAATAAAAGAGCCAGAAAAACATCAATGGTGTATGCATGTCGGGCACTGTGGCGAACAACAAACAGGTCCTAGATAGTAATGACAAGCCACTAAGGGAATGAATAAAGTTGTGACTGAATAAAGTTGTGACAGCTGAGATGTGACGTAGATGATAGCGGTACGTTACAACGACGTTTCCCCTCTACATTTTCGTTGTTTAGGCCAACCCCACTCCTCTTGTGGTGACATCCATGCAGACAGCGGAATAAACTACTTGTTGCTAGCAAGTCTTTGTTCGTGGTTCTCACAATACAGAGAGTATATCATTAATAATAAAACTGTATGGTAAATAATTGTGATTTTACCTACTGAACTGGGCGTGACACATAACGAAGAATAAAATAAAAATACAAAACAGTTTTTACAAAAGGAATTTAAACCTAAGGAAAGCTACGTAGACGATCAATGACTCCTATTGTCTAGTCTTCACGTGAGTGAAATGTCATTTACCATATTGCAGATTATAACATATGTTACTCTGAGCAAACAACTGTTACTATCTTAGCAAGTTTAGAATCGAATCGTCTGGATTTCCGCATTGCAAGTTAACTGCAAGATTGCATTGCGCTGCACGCTGCTACTACTTCCTCAGCAAAAACGAGTCCTGGCGCAGGATAATTTGTCTTCAGGATCCAACAGTTTGTCTGTTTCTGTTGCTGGATTTCTTACGCGTGAGGTTTCTTATGCTCAAGTGTACTTTTCTCTCACCATGTTAACAATGTACTAGGATAGTTTGGTGTTTGCTTTTTTTCTTTTTTTTTGTTATTATTGTGACCGTTAGTTAAGTATGCAGTTATTTTAGTTTCCTAAAGTGCAATGCATTGTACATGCGAGGTTGTGACCATCCCAACGGATTGTCGTTTGAAGGTGAATTGCATTGTTCTTTGAACCATTGATCTTATTGCTCACTGTAACATTAGCCTGTAAGACATATCCTGTGGAGCCTGAAAGTCTTCTCTGCAAGCTCTACAAACGTTGTCACTGAGGATTAATTATGCAAGGATTTATACCGTTCTAGATCAGTTTTTTAGTGTGCCTGTTTATTCTTCTCTTTCGATTATACATTACCAGATCCATTCCTCAGGTTTTCAGCATTACAATTTCAAGCCCGGCTTGATACCTCATAACACGGCAGAGCACCTGCTTCTTTCAAATGATTTCTGTGTTGTTATTTATTTGACTGATCGGACACCACCCGTGGCCTATTGATGCAATCAATACTTCTGCAGAACGTCGTGTGACCGTTATGGGCAAATATGTAATAATGAATGCTAATTAATAATTCTGTAAAACATCAGGCATAAGCAAATCCTCCACCACCACCCTTAAATTTATGTTGGATAGGAGTTACTACGATACAAAGAGTATACACCCCTTAACTCCTTCACTCCCACCCGCCTGGACGTACCAGCCGTATAAAGAATAAGCAATGATTAATATAAGTGCATGAAAGTATTGTTATATTTATTATTGCACATCAAGACAATAACAGTTTAAACCGCACTTACCAAACATACAACAGCAAATGTATTGATAAGCAGCAGACAACACAAACTTCAACAGTAAATGTATTGATAAGCAGCAGACAACACAAACTTCAACAGTAAAGTATTCCACGACGCAAGATAACAGCATACGGAGATGATATGGAGTATTGTCAAATTTGAATACGAAAATGTCCAAACAGAATTTGTATTTTGATTAATATTAGTACAATCAATATTTCAAAACCAAAACTCATCAACGTATCCGTTTGTTGTCTCGAGTTTTCGTTTATTTTTTTCGAGGAAATAAACAGTCCCATCGCATAAGTGTACATTTTACTGATAATGGCGGACGAATACACAAATACGATAAACATTGTAGCCAGAATTGCTGTAAAACAAGCGAAAAACAATGCCAACCATTTTCGTGTTCATCTTAGGAGAACTGTGTGTTAGCAAATATGTTCAGGACCGGACTTCAGGTGTCCTACTTAAGACACTGGAGGAAGAAAGCTACTGGAAAGAACCAGGTATTTAGATTTTTGTTTTTTATGTGTATTTGGTATTTACATTTTTTGTTCTGTATGCATATCTGACATTTATACATTTTTGTTTTGTCTTCATAAGAGATATTTAGATGTTTGTTTCATATGCCTAAAAGGTATTTAGATTTTTATTTTATTTGTGTTTTCAACAAGGAAAAATATCTTCATCTCCTGAATTTAAATCCTGTGCATGTTGTATTCTATGGTTTAACATCGACAGACATATCTCTTTTCTCTATTTTTAACTCAGTCCCTTTCTCAGTACTCTTGTCTCATCTCCCTCCTTGTCTCCTATCACTCACTCACTCACTCACTCACTCACTCACTCACTCACTCACTCGCTCACTCGCTCTCTGTTTCTACAATTCTCTGAATTTTATTTTCAATTAGCCATTTAAACATTTTTAATTGAACAATCTTTCCCTAGCAGAAGTTAAGTTTTAAACTAAACAGTTAATGGGAAGTAATCCATACGTGACATAAATATCATACGACGAGTTATCTCTGATAGATCATTTATTAAAAAATACATCAACATTTTAAAAGGCAGACTTCTACTCACAGTCACAAATGTCGGATGTATGCATACTATAATTATAAATACGCTTTATTTGATTTCATTCACAGCAACACTACTAAAGAAAATATATTATTCTGTCAGTACACGGCTGAGCTGCCTCGACAATTCAAAATAATTCATGTCGTGCACAGGGTGATATCAAAGTGCAAAGTGCACTGGGTGAAATAAAGATAAATTTTTAAGTAATTATAGTGAAAAATGTCATAAATTTTGTCTGTAACTATGGTAAAACTACTTTTATTAATTAACTGAAACGCCAGTTTCACAAATCACCGAATTGAAGAGGGGAGGAAACTCCAATAGATAAATAAAGTACTTTATTTACGTAAAACGTATTCCATGCCTTTGTAAAACATAGTAACTAATTTAGAGTTCATACTTCTGAAAACAATATTACCTGGAAATACTTTAAATTTTATGATATATTTTTATTTGGCGTCCCTCTACACTAAGCAATCGACTAGAGATATATACCTATATTATTGGCGACTGTCACATCCGATACAGAACAGATTACGAGCTGCCATGTCGAGTTTGCATTTGTCCATTCAGGATCGCTTTACATAAACGTTATACTTTTAATCCGAATCACATGCTTAATCCGAGTTAATGTATCAGCTTTAGATTGAACGCCATTAGGGCTGTCTTATCATGTTTCCATTTATACACTCGACGCATCAATTCGTGAGTGTGATCCAGGATTAAGCCTATCAGATTGACGTCCACTTAGGGTATAAACTCACTTTGAAACACGAATACGGACCTGACAGTAAGTACATCCATCCATCCATCCACCCATCTATCTATCTATCTATCTATCTATCTATCTATCTATCTATCTGTCTGTCTGTCTGTCTGTCTGTGTGTTGTCTGTCTGTCTGTCTGTCTATCTATCTATCTAGTAAAGTTTATAGTATTTTATACATTGAGTGTTTTCATTGCTCTATTAAATAATGTTTTCCCTCTGTAAAGCTTTCACCATCAGCACTTCTCTTCAATTAATTGGATATGGCTTATTCATCAGATAATAGTGATAATTAAATTCTATTTGAATGTATAAAATGTTTACATAAAACGAAGTGTCGTGTGTCCATTATGTCCGTTTAAAGTTCTTGTTACATTATTTGTATACTCTATTTGTAACAATGTCGAGGTCATTAATCCATTACAGAAATAGGTCAAAAGCGAACAATTCTTCATCCTAAGTCGATAGTTTCAAGAACTAATAATATATATATATATATATATATATATTAATAAAATGAAATTGGAAAACGTCCAAGTGTGAATCCTTGGATACAAAATGCAAAACATGGAAGCAAGGGAATTAAATCGTGATACACTTTTGCTTCTAACGTCTTTAACAGGCACCACACACCCCATCCCCGAAAGAAAAACAAAATTAAAAATAATCTTGTGCTGTTGCTCTGAACGCATTTTCTCCTGAAATGTCCATTTTGTGTGCGATAGCCTGATTGCCATCGCCACGGAAACTTACAACACGTTCCATGCGCGTTTAATATTGTTTGTATATGCGCGCGGTCATAGGTAAGTTTGTTATTTTTTAATGCGGAATTTTCAGTCTCTCTCTGTCGTTCTGACCGCGAGATCTGTGCCAAAGTTGCAGGCCTTTAAGATCCAAATGCATTATTCATCAATGATCTCGCGCGCTGGCGAACAACATACTTAGGACAGAAATTATTATTATTTCTGCCATCATCATCATCGTCGTCGTCGTCGTCATCGTCGTCATCATCATCAACATCATCAACAACAACAACATCATCATCATCATCACCATCACCGTCTTAGTCATAATCGTCGTCGTCATCATCATCATAGTCGTCGTCTTTACCGTAATCATCACCATCATCGTCGCCGCCGCCGTTGTTCTTATTATTATTGCTATCATCATCGTCGTCGTCTTCTACTACTTCATCATCTTCTTGCTCTTGTACTCCTGTTTTTATTCTTCCTCTCCTTATACTCCTTCTTCTTGATCTTCTACTTGTGATGCTCTGTGACGAGACGTTGTAATAACGAATTATACCAAATATTCACAATAGTTAATGATATAAACAGCCACAAGTGTCGATGCATAGTATGGACCACTGGTTAAATGTGCATATCTACAACTGTTACTCCGATATGCGGGTGTGTCGCCGTCAATTCAACTCACGGCCCCAACTCACTTATTTAAACTGAGAAACAGATTTGATAACAGATACATTAATAAATACACAGATGGGCAGAGAATAAAATGTAATCGTTAAACTATTACCATAAGTTAAGATTACAAACGATACAATTTACATTACGCTAACAGATTTTATACTATAAGAGTACTTACTTATTGAAATTAATTATTCAGTGTATAATGCTTTGACTTCCTACCTCAAACCGGCGTTAGTCAGCTCGCACAAAGCACACCAGTCAACAGAATAGAAGGGCATCAACTTAGACTACATTAAAATTTACACATTTGCAGATTATTTGCATTGTTCATTTGCTACAAAAAAATTTATAAAATAAGAAAAACAGGAAAAAAATTGTCACTTATTTACCTTCAATGTTTATTCAAGTGTATTATAACTGACAAAAGCTTGTAGTTGTAATTTAAATTAATGACTGTCCACATTAATGAAAACAATATAACATATACTGCGAAAGCAAACAGTTAGACTATAACATTCTTTGTTTTTAAAAAAAAGTCATTAGTTCTCAGTAGATAGATAACACTATTTTGCCATTTTACATTTTGTAAATTCTGACATGTCCATCCTTCGTGTCAACACGTCGTCGACAGAAAATTTTGCAATGCATTTAGACACACTAGTGCCGCAATCGCCTTCAAAACAAGCACCAACAATGGCAGGTTTTCTTGTACACTTGCACTTGAAGTAAACGTTCACTATCAGAGTGCATTTTTTATACATTTTCAAATCCACATCAATAAAAAGATGGTTGGCAAGCACAAGAGGTTCATTGAAATCAAAATCAGAATCAAAAGAATCTGTGTTTACATCGCTCTGTGCTTCGGCTTCGCCGTTGAATGAAACCACGTGCTTATCAGCATTATTGCTATCACTCACGTCAAAATAGGCGTCGTCACTATGTCCAGACGATAAAAACTAATCAAAAGTAAGGCTGCCTACACCAACTGTCATTTCCATCTAATATGTTACCTCTTTGAGCTGAGTGATTAAGCGCGTCAACAAGCGTTTTCTTGTACTTGTTGTCTTCTTCTTGTACTTGTTGTCTTCTTCTTGTACTTGTTGTCTTCTTGTACTTGTATTCGTCTTCTTGTACTTGTTGTCTTCTTCTTGTACTTGTTGTCTTCTTGTACTTGTATTCGTCTTCTTGTACTTGTTGTCTTCTTCTTGTACTTGTTGTCTTCTTGTACTTGTATTCGTCTTCTTGTACTTGTTGTCTTCTTCTTGTACTTGTTGTCTTCTTCTTGTACTTGTTATCGTCTTCTTGTACTTGTTATCGTCTTCTTGTACTTGTTGTCTTCTTGTACTTGTTATCGTCTTCTTGTACTTGTTATCGTCTTCTTGTACTTGTTGCTATCATCTAGTACTTGCTGTCGTAATCTCGTACTTGTTGTCTTCGTTTACTTCTTGTCTTCTTTTCCGACCTCATCCCCCTTTCATATACTTACTTTTGTTCTTCCCTTTTTCATCTGGTTTTCTTGTTTTTCATATCATCAGCAGAAGCTAGCATACTCACCACTACCATCATCGTTATCATCACCATCATCATTGCCTTCATCATCCTTATATCAACTTCACTGCCATCGTCGTCGTCGACGTTGACACCGTCACCATCACGATGACCACCATCACCGTCACTGACGTCGTCATCATCATCAATAATGTGTATTGGTGTTATCAGTATGATTTGATGTTACGTATATTATTCTTGTTCATGCATATGTGTTATCATAAAAGTAAGCTGTCAGTTTATAGACTGAACAGTCGCTGGGTTACTGTGCATGTCATAGTACGACAATAAAACGTGTGCAAGGAAATGTTCGTTTGGTCGATTCAGTGATCAGCTTTGCATCAGCCACACCCTGATCAAAGCATCCGCGCTGTCACAAGGGTTGGCTTGCAAAAATTATTAAACAAATAGTTCACTAGTGAGACATTTTGGGGAGGCGTGGGTTGGAGTGTCCCCGTCGACCCATGCCTGCGCAGAATGACGTAACGTTATCATCTCAGTTGAGAACCGCATGCACAAGTATTATGGGCCATTCTAACGTGGAACAATTTTCTGACAGAGTGTTAAGTCTCGAGTTGGGGTGGGGTCAGAGTCAACCTACTTTCTTTCCGGGACAAAGCTGTATTACAGAATTAAATTGGAGTGAAAATGATACTACTTGGATTTCAGCGAGAGGTTAGGTCTGTAATGATGAATCAGTTCGCTCTACCAAGAAGTAATAGAAATGTTTCTTAAGATGTACTTCCAAATATTTACATTTTCGTGGAATAATCCTGACACTCGAATCAATTCCAGACATCTAAAACAAATAGCACTGATTTTTAGAATCAGTTCCAAACATCTAAAACAAATATTCTCCAATACTAATAATCAATTCAAAAAATCTAAAACAATTAGATCCAATACTAAGAAAGAGTTCCAGACGTCTAAAAAGATTTGATCCGACACTAAGAAACAATTCCAAACATCTAAAACAAACTCAGTACTCAGTAGCAGTTTTAAAAATTGAGGGAAAACACACTGGTTACTAACAGATTATTCGAAATATCGAGAATAAACACTCCGATTACTGTTAGACAGCCCAAGCATTTCAACCTAAATGATTGATTATTCAAACTACGCGAAATCCAAACAAATAGTCTGTTATTGTAAACCACATCAAGAACAAACAAATATTGTGTTTATGAAGACGGACATACAGAACAAATAGGCTGTTATGCCAAACCCCAACTCCAAACATCTAGAACAGTTGGTCGAATACTAACTAACAACTTTTAATATCTAAAATAACAGTTTAATAATTAAGAAACAATTCCAAAATCTAGCTCAAGCAGACCTATTTTCAAACATAATGCTCAGCATCCGAAACACACAGTCTTTACTAAAATCAAATTCAGATATTCAGAACAACTATTATGTATTACTGCACTTCAAATACAGACCAATCCAAACCAAAAATAGTGAAGACTGTAATTCTGTTGTGAAAAATTAATTATCTCTTAATAAAGAATTTTTTCTCTACATTCCGGAGCTGTCTTTCGCAACCTTTCTTCCCCTGAAGGAACCTTTGAAATAATTTTCAGGTCTCATTGAACCCTTCCTGAATAAAGACAACTATATCTACGATGCCTATTATTTTTCAAGCACTACCTGATGGGGAACCATATCGACCTTCGCGGACACTCGGTTGAGAAACCATGTTCTAGAGTGACTTATGAAGAATCTAGGTTAAAATGAATGTACATATTGTCAAATTATAATAAGCAAATGTCTGTGTTTTACTGGGCTGTACAAATGAAGATTGTAGCAAGTAAGCATAGATGATTTAGGAATGAATAATAATGATTAATGGATACTGGTAAGAGATTAAATGAATAGATGAATGGATGGACAGATGAATGGACTAATGGTTGCACAGTTAAAGTGAAGAGTGACTGGCGTGCAAAAACTTTAAACATAACTACTAACAATCATTTATCCATTCTCTTAAGTTTTTTTTCATAATCAAACTGAAAAAGAACATATAAGCAAAGCAAAGAAAGATGACTAGAAGCTTGTGCTTAATTTTTGGAATTGTGTATTATTTAAAATAGCATACACCAGCGAATATTGAATATCCTGTAAAGACTGTAATATAACAGAACAATATTACATAGCAGCTGCTGTTGTATCGCAGTCACTTGTTCTTCCAAGCTACAAGTGTACAAGTCCGGTGATGTCATTTACAAGGGGCAAACAACTTCCGATGAACGGAAATACTATTGACTGTTACGTACGAATTGGCATTATTATTCCAGGATATATATACTTATGTTAATTTTCGCAGCTTTACTCCTGAGCCGTGTGCACATCTGGTAATGCAATTAAGTATTCAGCTCAAATTGTCAAGCATCCCAATGTACACATCATGAAGTCACATGACCCAAAAGGATGAACACTAACCAAATGACGGAAGAGAAAAAGGGCTGGTCGATTTATGGCAATTCCTGTTTCCTTACTTCCCACTAAAAGTTTGAACCGCTGATATAGGCGTTTACAACAGCTCTGGGCTGAAAGCATATTTTCAGTAATGTGTCCATCATTTTAAAGCAGTCAATAATCAGTTAAAATGCAGTGTTAAAACTTGTTGTTGCTTATTTAAGAAAATTAATAGAGGAAATTCCTTCATAGGATATTATACTCAGGTCGTATTAAAGACTGGACATTCTACATCGCATTGTTTAACTGAATGCAATGGATAGCTGTGACTTGTTGAAGCAAAAAATGTTCGTGCCAAATTATTACACATTTCAAGTTTATTTTTTAACAAAATAAACGAAAATAATACAGACTTTGAAATGATGAAAGAAAATGTTCATTATTTTATTAAGTGGTTAGCCGGTCTTTTAAAACATAAAAGTAAGTGTCGCGTTAATAATGTAGTCGATAGTTAAATTTAATATGCAAATAGGCATGACCTCAGTTTCATACAAGTTGTTGATCTCCGTCATAAAGCTACATTTCCACTTGATTATGTAGTGAACACTTTTCATTGGTTATCATAAGTAAATGATGTCAACGGCTTAATATTAAATTACGGAACTCTGTGAAATTTAAAAGAAAATTTTTTGAAGTTACTCTGCTTCTTTTCGAAAAGAGTTATTTATTATCGCTTATGGGAGTCATATTTAATTTTAAATTTATAAAATTTCGTTGCACCAGTTAGACGGCATTAGTAGTGAAGACCTATGATTCCATTTAATGGCAGTTTTAATTCTCATCCTTAAACAGTGTAAAACTACATTTCTTTACTTAAATAAACAACGGAAATTTATGTCACTTTATTACACAACTTAAGTTAATGGAATTAATGGAAGTATATTTCGCATTACTAAAAATGAAATCTCTATAAATATAAAAAAGTCTATTTAAAATTATATTTATGGAGGAGTTCCTAATGATACTTTTTCTCCAAAAAATATTTAAAGTAACTGTAGTTTGTGAGTCCCCCCCCACTTAAATAATCGCTCTTTGATTGCTGGTTGTGTTTTTTTTGCATGATGTTGTTTGCCACTGTCTATGTTTCGTGTACACTGTATCGGCACGGTCGTTGTTTGTTTGCATAGAATTCCGCGGACCGGAATTCCAAGCCCATGTCAGCAAAATGTGTCGTGATCCGGAAGTAATTAGTATAGCAGTATGCATGCACTAAGATAACTTTATCTTCCACAGCTCTGTTAAAGCCAAGGCTTAGCTGTATCGATATGGACAGATCTGTGCAGCAGTTATTTTAGAATTCTCTTTTACAAGCGTCTCCTTGTCGCGTGCGGTCTAGTAAAACAGTACACTTTTTAAGGGAGGTTAAACTGTCTCTCGATAAAGGGATTTCGGTGTGCTTCAAGAGGGACCTGCGCCAGGAGTACTGCAGCTACAGTCACCAGAAGAGGTTGTTTTGTCTGGGTGTTATTTCACTGTGCATGATGTCAAGTTTGACCAGCGTATTCTTACTTTTAACAGTTCTAGTACTTTGGTGGTGTGATTAGTGTAACTAGCGTTTTGGTACAGTATTAGAGAGACTAGTGCTTTGGTACTGTGATTAGTATATTGGGACAGTTTTTCGTGTGAATGTGATTAGTATATTGGGACAGTTTTTCGTGTGATTAGTATATTGGGACAGTTTTTCGTGTGACTAGTGATTTGGGACAGTGTGATTAATGTGACTAGTAATTTGGTACAGTATGATTAATGTGACTAGTTCTTGGTATAAGGTAATTAGTGTGATTAGTACTTTGGTACAGTGTGATTAATGTGACCAATATTTTGGTGCAGTGTAGTAAATGTGACTAGTACTTTGGCGCAGTGTGATTAGTGTAACTAATACTTTGGTACAATATGATTAATGTGACTAGTGCGTTAATACAATGTGATTAGTGTGACTAGCACTTTGGTACACTGTGATTAATGTGACTAGTACGTTAATGCAGTGTGATAAATGTGACTAGTTTTTTGGTATATTGAGATTAGTGCGATTAATACTTTGGTACAGTGCGATTAATGTGACTAGTAAATTGGTACAGTGTGATAAATGTGACCAATATGTTGGTGCAGTGTAGTAAATGTGACTAGTACTTTGGTGCAGTGTGATTAGTGTGACTAATATTTTGGTACTATGTGATCAGTGTGACCAGTACTTTGGTACAATGTGATTAATGTGACTAGTACTTTGGTACAATGTGATTAGTGTGACTAGTACTTTGATGCAGTATGATTAATGTGACGAGTACTTTGGTACAATGTGATTAATGTAGCTAGTATGTTAATGCAGTGTGATTAGTGTGACTAGTACTTTGGTACAATGTGAGTAATGTGACTAGTACTTTGGCGCAGTGTGATTAGTGTGACTAGTACTTTGGTACAATGTGAGTAATGTGACTAGTACTTTGGCGCAGTTCATGCGAAATCATTTTGGGTGTGATCCAGCGAGATGGTAACGTCGCATAAAGAAAAAGTGAAACAGAAAATTCATAAGCAATGAAACTAGATCTGATAGGATCCTCAATCGCTAAAATGTGTTACCCATAAATTATTTGATTCTCAATGTGTATTTGGTGGCTAACAAAATGTAACGTACAAATCTATAGGACTGATTTACTGGCTACGTAAATGTAACGTACTTCGCTACAGAACAGATTCAGTGGCTTCCGAAACGTAACGTACACAATTATAGAACATATTTGCTGGCCAACAAAAGTTAACATACGCAGCTACAGGAGACATTTTCTGACCAACAAAAGTTAACGTACACAGCTACAGGACAGATTTATTGGCTAAGTATCGTTTGCAGGTACTGGACAGATTTGTAGGCGAACAAAAATTAACGTACACAACTAAAGGACGGATTTGCTGGATAACTAAAGTAACGTATACAGCTACAGAAATATTTGTTGACAAACGAAAGTTAACGAATAAATCTATGGGACAGATTTGCTGGCCAACTAAAATAACGTACACATCTACACAAAATGTAACGTACACGTCTCAGGACAGATTTTCTGATAATGACTGAACACAGCATGTTGGAGGCGTACTATTTTCTCACCTTTCCATCGTGGATTTATCTGAAGAGATTTACTGATCGCCAGAAATCAATTGGAAGACTGGCTTAGCACGACCGCTGCAGCAGTAAAGACATGACGCAATTGTGTAGACTGCTCTTTTGTGTTCGACACACATCACGTGTACATGATTGGAGGTTTTGTTTTTCTTTATGTTGTACTTTTTAAATTGGTTTTTTTAATGGGGGTACGCTCTCCCAACTATCTACATGTAACCATTCACTAGTACTTGGAGACCCTTGGCAGGTACTGAGCAAAATTCAGTTGAATATTCAGATTTACTCGAAAGAAAGTCACTAGCGGAATTTCGTTCCTAAAAATCCGAAAGAACTACACACAAATCCCGAGTCACGAACGGATACACTCTATTTCATTATGATTACTGGTAAGAGTAGCGCTTTGCTTGGTGTGCTAGGTAGTCTCCCCTTTTACAGCTCTTAATGAACGCAATGCTGCGCGAGATCAGAAAAGTGGTTTATATAGTCTGATCAAGACATTTATTGTACACGCACAACAACAATGACATCGGCGTTAAAAACGAACCGAGGGCGGGGGAAAGGGGTTGCTGTGAACAGAGGCTCGTCCCAGACTAACATGTTCGAAATCTTGTCTCGTATCAAGGTGGACATGCCTCACAGTGGGCGAGCTGGACGCGGATGGCGCCGGCGACATGGTTCGACTCGCTATAGCTTTCGCTCAACCGCCTCCCAAGATTCAGGGAAAGGGGTAAGTTGTAGTTCCTTGTTTTTAGTGTATGTATTGTTTACTAGATAAATGCCGTATAATGATAATCCTATAGAGCAATATAGAGTACTTATGATACCGGATAATCTTAGAATTCTAAGCAGATATGTACAGGTATGTATATGCAAAATATTCCATGATTATATATAGTGATATATATATATTATGACACGAATAATCAACGAAGATAAGTAGGCTGATTACAGGTAGATAAGCAGAAGATCGATAGACAAAGAGTTGAATGATAAGCATGAATTGTAGATAAAGATATATCAATATGGATCAGGGCCGCCGAGAGAAAGTCCGGGCCTCCGTACAAAGAAGGTGTGTCGGCCTTTACAGAAAGTTCAACACACGTGTATTTTTTTCATAGGTTATGTCAAACAAGGCGGTTTTTCAATACACACAAAGTATGAAGTATATATCCAATATTGTTTTTCTTTTTAAAAATTTGGTTTTGTAAACATTTTTAATAATGTTCCCTTTCATGCCCCTCCCCCTTTGAGCTCCATGGGTCCCGGAACAATGTAATGGCTGCACCTCCCCCCTCTCCTCAGGCCTGATATGGATAAACAGATGCACAAAGATGTGATTAATGGACATAGAGAGGTAGATAGTTATATGTATGAATAAACAATACTGGGACGAAAATAAACATTTATAGATTGATACACAGATGGATATTCGGAAGCAGTTCACGGGCAGGCTCGCACAATCGCACACACATAAGCACACAAGCACTTCACAGGCACGCTCGCACAATCACACTCACACATAAGCACACAAGCAGTTCACGGGCACGCTCACACAATCACACACACACACAATCACACACACACACACATAAGCACACAAGCACTTCACAGGCACGCTCGCACAATCACACACACATAAGCACACAAGCACTTCACAGGCACGCTCGCACAATCACACACACATAAGCACACAAGCAGGTTAACGGGCATGCTCGCACATCACACACACATAAGCACACAAGCACTCCACAGGCACGCTCGCACAATCACACACACATAAGCACACAAGCACTTCACAGGCACGCTCGCACAATCACACACACATAAGCACACAAGTATTTCACGGGCACGCTCGCACAATCACACACACATAAGCACACAAGAGTTCACGGGCACGCTCCACAATCACATACACACATAAGCACACAAGCAGTTCACGGGCACGCTCACACAATCACACACACATTCACTGCACATATCTATTAACACGTCTTGAAAGAGAAGGAATCGCAGTATCTTTGTGACTGCATCTTTAAATTCAACTGTAGCTTTAAGCAGTGAAATAGTTAATGAGGCAAGTAGTTATAAATTATTATTACCGTAAAATTCCACAGATATTTTTTGTAGTTGCAAAGCAATTCCTTTAATTAAAGTTAGAAGAAAGATAAATAACCCTAATGGTAAAATCATAATTGTCAAAATTAGGGTAAACTTCATCGCTTCTAATGAAATCACGTGTAGGCCTAATGGTCTCGTGTAAGCTCATGGAAGTAGAATGTGCAGTTTTTAGAGAGAGAGAGAGAGAGAGAGAGAGAGAGAGAGAGAAATAAAGCCTGAAAAGTGACTGTACATTAGTAGCACCATCTAAGGGCGGTGACTCATACTATAGTTGCCAAGAGAAATCTGCCAGTATCAAATATCATATATGACTCAGGATATACATTATGGCACAAAGACATCATATCATCTCCGTAACACACACACACACATACAAACACACACACACACACACACACACACACACACACACACACACACACACACACACACACACCAAGCGCGCAGGGTTTGGTTGACACTACAGTATCTCCTGACTCTGCTGAGAAATTTGACGGTCCGTGGGAGGCTTAGCAGAGATTTTGTGTTTCAAATTAATCTGGCAGCAGTTAGCGATGAGGGCAAAGTGTCAAATTCCTTTCGCAATTCCTTGGTAATGGCATTGTTTTTGTTGTCTTTCTATCTGAATGAAGAACCATAACTCAGAGCGTATCTGAAGCGTGCCCATAACCACCGCTATTTCGAGGTCGTTTCATTGTATGATCTCGGAAACAAATGTTGCGAGCCAACTGCGTATATATTGATACATATAAATGTGTCAATCAGGAACGTTAAAGCAGTAAATATGGTCAAATGAAGGTTACCCAATAGGGGCGACAATGGATTAACTGGGCGTCATAGCAAAGTTTTGGCGTGAAACACAAAACGACTATTTATATTTGCACGGTAATTGGCAGAAAAAGGCTTTTTGTCTTAAGTGAAGAGATATACATTATGCAAACGATCAAAGTGTCTGGATTGGTTAATGAAATGTCTCCAACCTCGGTAAAAGAATGCAGACTTTAATTGTAGTTAAAGGAATGCCTATATATCTCAGTAAAATAATTCAGGCTTTAACTGTAGTTGAAGGAATGCCTATATATCTCAGTAAAATAATTCAGGCTTTAACTGTAGTTAAAGGAATGCCTATATATCTCAGTAAAATAATTCAGGTTTTAACTGTAGTTAAAGGAATGCCTATATATCTCAGTAAAATAATTCAGGCTTTAACTGTAGTTAAAGGAATGCCTATATACCTCGAGAAAAGTTAGGAAAAGCTTTATGCTTTAAAAGAATAATTGATCGCCGTGTCCTTTCGACACGGTTTTATTAAATTTTAATTTTAGTAGTCTTAACATTTACAGTCCATTATTGCATGAGGTTTAGAACACACTGACACTATATACTTTAGTAGTCTGAGAAAAATGTAATCGCTTTCTGCACTAATATACGGAGCAATGATTAACTTTTATAATGCACGAGTTTTATCCCCTGAAGTGAAGATTTTCTCTAGTTTGTCACACTACTATTTTGATTTATCATAAACTAATTCTAAGAAATGGTTGGAACACAACTCATTGTGATGATTTTTTTTCAAATAACATTTTTATAAGGAAAAGAAAGAAACAAAGAATAAACAAGAGATAAACACAAACAACGATAAGTCCCTAAAGGTACTGACAACGTTATTAGTATTATTAAATGTGTTATACTGAGACGACACACCCGCATTGTTAGGATTATTATTTTTAATTATTAATGCATAAATAAATACAAGTGGCTGGAATGTTAATTCATATATTAATAATAAATCACAACAAGACGCCCGACTTGTCTTCCAATTGGCGGATCACCTGGCGTTGTAGAACTCACAACATATAGATAAACGTTCTATTGAAAAATAATTCTTTCCTGCAGGTGAAACTTTGTACTTGTGGCGGAGTAAATTTGCCTATCTCTATTTAAAATTTAATTGCTATATAAATTGTTAAATTGTCACAGTAACCCGACCTTGGACACTCCTTACGATGTTATTTTTGTGTCTGAGTTGAAGTAAACACCCATGTTTATTATATGCTATAAATTGCTGATGTAGTGCAGACTAATTCCAACTGGGTGAGTAGCTTTATTATCCAATGGTTATGATTTACCAGAACAAGACCAAATAATTACACAATTGATGAGAATCTTAATTTGTATTATTAATAATTCTCCAGAAGACCCCTCTCGTCTCTCTCATTTAGAGGATATGCGTGCGCTGTAAATGTTTTTTCTCTTCCACAACAATAAAGACAAACATTTACCAACATAATATTTTCATAGATGGAGAACTTCTTACTAAAGGAGAAGATAAATCCATATTTTAATCTATATTTAGTGAGCCCCCATCCACCCACTATCTATTTAACATATGGTTATCAATATGTATAAGAAGATCAATATATTTAACAATTAATTTATTAAATCAACAATGAAATATTTATGTAACACATACAATGAAAATATTATTTGACATCGATATTTCCATGAAACCATGCTTGAATAATCTCAATGCTTATACAGTTTTATATCCTAAAACGTAATTCAGCAAATTAGTGTCACAGGATAATTCTTATCAGAAATGGAGTTACAGAGAGATAAGCAATAATAGTTTGTACATAACATTGTCTAGACAAGTGCCCTAACAGTCGTTCATGTGCTTTTGTAACAATGTCACACGTTTATGGTCACAAATGAATTGTCAGTTTTTTACTTGTTTCTCTAGCAAAATGCTGTAGAATGTTCCATGAACCACTGTTCTCTCTAGACTAATCTGGGAGTTCCTTTGCTGTATTAGATTTCTCAAGGAGAACAACAATGTAGCAATTTCCAGTAACTTCATATACCAGAAATTCCACGTTGTAGTCAAGCATTCTTTGCCATCATACAATTAACAGAGTACAGTATATCCTTACACTTACACAAATCTCGAATCTACCATGATCGTAGTGGTTTATAAATCAATAAACTGGAATATTCTATAAATTCTATAGATACTAACATTTAAAAAAACTGCTTCTTCCATGTAAAATATAATTAGGGAACAAATGCTAAGTCCTCCAGTTCATTCACTTCTAACTCCATTTTTTCGTACACTCAAATATCAACTTACAGTTTCTGCAACAGTATTTATTAGCCCAATACATTCATATGGCGTACTAAATACAACATAATAGTTTATGAACGTGTTCACTATAAACAATGCCATGTGTGTAAAGAGAAGCATCATAATTCACAACTGTAGAAGTAATACTTTACTCACATAATACATCTCTATATGAAAAACAAGTATATCAATAGCAAAATGCATGAAGTCCATTTTCCACAATCAGTCAGTTAAGCTAACGGCTGCCTTTCATGATCGGACTTCTGCCACACCAAATTCAAAGTGGTTTAGAAAATATAATTTTTTCAGCAAGTAAACTTTGATCTCAGCCTATTGGCTGTCTTATTCTTTTGAATCTTAACACTGGATAATAAAAACTACTCATCCACCCAAGACTGGTTCAGATTACATCAGCACGTTCTAGCACATTCTTCACCTGTGTTGTTTACTCCAAACATATCGTTATAAGCAGTGTCCAAAGTCAGGTCTCATTAACACTGGTAATAAAAATATAATTTCTAAATATAGAAATAGGGATAGGCACATTTCCTCCACCACACATACAAATGAATGCAGTTGAAAAAGACAAAGACACTTAAACTACTACTGAAGATAAATGTCCACCACTTATTCATTTTCCATCCTAACAATAAAATAATCAAGTTAATAGTCTCTACTAGATTTATGAGTTTCATCAATGAACCACAGCAGGAATAGAAGGAAACAATTGGTAATTTACTAGATCTTTTTTATGATATAAGCTGTCAATGGGAATGTCACAGTTAACTTTGTCTTGTATTAAATAATACGTCTAGCATGTGCCCATCCGAACTGTTCCAAGAATTCTGCATGAAATCTCTCATGAGCAAAGTCTTATGCCACATGGTTCTTGAATGGAGATTCAACACAACCAATTTTCAGCAGCCCTGTTACCAGCAAGTGTAACAAATGGTGATGGACACATGCACCGACCTAGATCAAGTAGAGTTAATGAAGAAAGGTATGCTTTTCTCTGGAAAAAAGTCAAATCAGAGTGACTGCTTGTAAAATTTTGATCTAAAATTTTCTACACCCCCATATCTCTTCAAAAGCACTCTCAAACATACATTATCTGCAATAGAATATATTAACCAATTCATCCACGTAAGCATAAATTATAACAAAATCAAATTCAAAATAATATTTCCACTTGGGACAATGTCAATTGTTCAACAATGCAATATACAAAATCTCTTTAATTACAAGCAATAGAACAGCAGTTCAAATACATGAAAATATCTCTTAATCTAATTGCAGACCCATAAAATCAGCATTCTAAATACTTGTAATACTTGGATCTAATGACAAACAATAAAATCAGTAGTTCTAAGTGCACAAAAAAATTATGTCTAAGTCCACGTTTTCTTTATCAGTCAGACAACTCACCAGCTTACGATCAGCCTGGACTTGACAGACAAAATCAAAGTGACAAGAACAAGGGATTTCTTTTCTAAAAGTCACTTTCTGCCTGCCTCCTGCTGATTAGATTTGTTGTTGGCTAATATCAGGTCATTGGTTGACAACAACTTGCCAGCCTCCTAGAACTGGTTAGCATCACTGGTAAGCTGTTTATTACTAACAAGCTGAACAGCTTCGTTTGCTTACTTCACTGAAATGTTGACTATTGAAAAATTCCAGAAAGGATGACATGATAACTTTATTTCAGGCTATCGTTTGTCTGCCTTAAATACTATTCTTAACATGCAGTGCACGATGTCTGCTTTCAACTCTTGCTATATTAAATATTAGCGGCATAAATATAATAATTAGTTCATTAACACATGCAGACAGCTTTGCTCTGACACATATACGTATTGAAAGCGTGTTGTTGAACAAAAATGCACACCACACATACACACGAACAAACACAAACACACATTTCCACATCCATGAAACTAAACATCACTAAAACTCTGCATTAAATTAACTTACAAGATTAAATTGTTTAGAAATAAAGGGTTAAATAAGTTTAGATTAAGCATGTAAAGTTGTTATAAAGAAACGTGAAAACATTCACACAATGTGAATGTAAAGTTGCTACAAGAGATGAGTGGACGTGAAACCATTCACACAATGTCAACATATAGTTGCTAAAACGCGACGAGTGGACGTGAAAACATTCCCAGTGTGCTATTGTTTTTGGTTTTAGGTAACGTGATCTTTTCTTCCATGGCTGGATGGAGAGGTGGTGGGAAGGTAGGGGGGGGGGGGAATAAAATTGATAATACTTGCTTTCTTCTCTCCAAGTTCATTACCGTGTACGTGTCACCTCTTCGAACAGAGTTCAATACTTCTTGTACTGTCTGGCATTTAAGAGTATTGGTGCACTTCTTATTTCTCTTTAGAATCTAGTATAGGGCGTGGTTGTTTTGACCTTCAACCAATAAAGGATCGAGAGTTTTTGTTGTGCTGTTCTTAAGCAGTAAGATCTTTAAATGAAGCAGGGTGGGGAGCGAGAAAATGTGGTGGCTCGTCTAAAATTGGAGTGTCGTTTTATGTAATTTATTTTTTTAAAAATAAATTAAATTTTGAAATTTATTAGAGTTGATTCAAGTTCTCTTTCCTGTTCCTGCTTCTACTTCATAAGCTGCGACCACCACCCTATTCCCACCCAAGTATTATTTGTGTACAAATCTGTTTTTAAGATAAAGCAGGTAATCTAATAACCCTTGAATATGAAATACATTTTCCAGGAAAAAATATGACCATTAGGACATAAGTTGTTCTTATTAAAAATATATATATATATATATATATAACAATAGAAAGAAATGTGTTGAATCTGGTTTCTGCATTATTTGTAGCTAATTATAGCTAATTATACCAGCTCACATTTAAACACTTCCTAGCTATTCTCCTTTTATTATGTCTCGAAGTGCAGGCAAGGTCACACACACAAAGACAAGTATGCACACAAACAAACTGACACGCGAGCGTGCATGCGCATACATACGTATGCTAGCAATAAAATCTCTCTCTAATCTTAAAAGCTAAAGTAGTGAATCAGGAAAATATCTTTTGCAACTGCATATTGTTTACAAATGAAATACCTGAATATCTAGATATACACGTTACTGAAATCGCCACTTAACGATAAAAATTCATCTAATATTTCAGTAAAAGTGTATACAGGCGAAAGTAATAAACGACAGACATAAGAATATATAGCTAGTTAAATACATGTAACTAATCATAGGCAACAGTTATCAGATGACATCACTAGCACTACACATGAAATTGAAGTCATGGAAAACAATTTAAAAGTACATCGACATTTCTGTTAAAAGGACGGATGCCAGGCCGAACGTAAACTACTGCAAGCAACTCTTAATGGTTTCCATAGGTCAAGGAGTTCGATTAGAATCATTAATGTCTGGTTAGAAGGATGGAATAACAAGCTGCGACCTGTGACGCTGACGCAACCTTAGTTATCGGTTATGATTATTACTATTTAATCATCCATAACTAATTACAAGTGATGAGAATCTCAATTTATGCTATTAATAATTCCCCCCCAAAGACAACACTCGTCTCTCACTTGGCGGATATACGGGCGCTGTAAACGCTTTCTCTCTTCCACAAAATTAAAGACAAACATTTACCGTGACACAATATTTTCATAGATGGAAAACATCTTTCCAGAGGAGAAGACAATCCATCTTTTAATCTCTATTTAGTGAGCCCCATCCACGCACTGTCTCCAACAAATGGTTATCAATAAGTGTAAGAAGATCAATAAATTTAACAATAAATTTATTAAATTGGCAATCAGATGTACAATATATGAATATAATCAAAGAGAGTTGTCATTCATATCACTTCACAACAATATTTGATTAATGCTGGAAAATCATTCCATTTATCCTAGCATAGACACTAGCAGTTAATTAATATAACTATATAATCAAGTCATGGATATCATCACGGGAATGAGAGTACACTTTCAGACAAATAATGAAAGCCAATACACATAACCTTTTCAAAGATGGTGGCTGTCACCAGCGTTTTTTAACAATCATGCAGTTTGCAACAAGTCACTGTCTTTCTTATTCAGGTGACAGCCTCACGTGCCCTTTCTAGGTATGTTACACACTGTTCCAGAATCCTTGATGAGCTAACAATGCACACCATAGAGAATCGGCCTGTATTTCACATGCGCTATCAAGCACATCAGAAAAAATGTTCACGAATTTTTCTGTGTATACTCAATACACCACGAGGAACATTCCAACATAATCTTCATGAATTCTCCAGATCAAACTCAAGCCACCATTTCAACTGCATTGGTTCATGAATGGAATTCACAAGAATCAACTTACAGCAACATGTTTTACTGATAAGTTGACGATAATGCTGGATTCACGCACTAACGTGATCTAGCAAGTACAGTAGTCTTTGCTGCCAAAAGCGAAAGGATAAAAAGCATGATTTCTCTGCAAAAGTCAAATTAATACAGCACTAAATTTCAGGCATATTTCTTCTCTAAGCTCCTTTCACCCTTACAAACATTCTCAACTTAAAAATCATGCAACAATTTTGTTAGCCCAATACACCCACAACATAAGAAATATAGCATCAGTCAAAATTCACAAGTATAATGTACAATATAGTCAAATTAATGAACATAGAAATAATGGTTCAATTAAATAAAGCATTCTCTAATTCAAGTCATATTTCAATAGCAAACGTGTAGGAAATATTCTAAGTCCATTCTTTCTTTATCAGTCTGTTAACTTATCATAAGCTAATGATCGCTTTTATGACCAGACTCGAGTTATTTTCAGATTCAAAATGAATAAAATAGTGTACTTCTTCAACAAAGAAATTTCTGGTCCATCTCCATTGGATGAGTTTGTTATGAACTAGTGTGAGACTATTAGGCACAAGAACTATTCATTCAGTTTGAATTAGTATGGATTGCAATTTTCAACCCAAATTGTTTACTGCAACTCTGACACCTTCAAAGTTACCATCATAAGGAGTGCCCAAGAATGACAATTTAACAATTTATATAACAATTAAGTTTAGAAATAGGGATAAGCAAATTTACTCTGCCACACGGCCCATGCAATTGTATAAGCTTCCCCTGTGCTAAAGGCCCAATTGTCCTGTTGAAATCAAAAAGTGCACATTGTCATCCGACAATGTTAAAATTCCACCTGAAAAACAAGTCACAAAAGCTCTGATAGCACTTAGGTGAATAGCACTTAAGTATTTTCTATTAGTAGCAGGGCTAACTTGTGATTGTGATGACAACTACAAAGTGCTTT
The DNA here is from genome assembly GCA_028829895.1 of Sinotaia quadrata. Lineage (NCBI taxonomy): Eukaryota > Metazoa > Mollusca > Gastropoda > Architaenioglossa > Viviparidae > Sinotaia > Sinotaia quadrata. Next base: position 49,487,399 of record CM054181.1, on the reverse strand, counting down.
TTGAACGCAAGCTTAAAAAGAACGTGCCTATGTTGTGATGTCATCGGTGGGTTTTTATTGAAACAATGCTTTAACCATTATAGAGTTTTAATTTGCTACTATAATTGCTGCAGTCGGAATTACTCCCAAGACTCTTACAAACACCAAAGAGGTGGCGTGGACCCTTGCAAACAGGAGAAATGTGACGTGCACATATCGACCCTTGCAAACAACAGAGAAATGACAAGTACGTAGCAACCATTACAAGCAGCAGAAAGGTGACGTCCACGTTACAAATCATTTCAAATAGGAGAAAGATTAACTGAACGTAACCACACTTGCGAATAGGAGAAATGTGACGTGCACGTAACTACCCTTGCAAACAACAGAGATATGACATGTACGTAACAAGCACCATAAAAGTGACGTTCTCATACAACCATTGTAAAAAACAGAAATGTGACATTCACATAACAATCATTGCAAACGAAAGAAAGATGGTGTGAACGTAACTACCCTTGCAAACAATAGCAAGGTGATGTGCACTCAACAATCAACGCAAACTCAGATATAACATGCACGTAACGACCCTTGCAAACAACAAATTACGTAAAGATAAAGTGAGGAAGATTTTAAAGATAACCCTCCAGAGAAAACTAAATCAATAGTATTAAGTGTTGAGATTACAATCGATCACACATTAAAGTCATAGTCGCTTCGATATTGTAATAAAAGTAATTACAAGGGTGTGTTTCTCTGAAAATTCCCGTGTTACAGATGCACATTAATGCGCGTGATGACAAAGAATTTCATTTTTAAATGATGTGGCACGTGGCAAAATCCTGGAAGCCCACAGCATACAGCGAGGAATGGTCTGTCATATCTAAGTAGCGCCAAAGAGAATTTGTATTGTATTTTTAACACTCATTCAGCAAGATGCATAAAACTTGCTAATTATTGCAAATCTGCCAAATCTTTCGAAACAAAATTATCATTACTGAAACGTTATTTATATTTTAGACATAATGAATTATTTGCATGTGGATTCCATTTTGCTCGGTCTTGCAAAGTATTTTTTTAAATACTGATTTACCTATTCTTTTTTATCATACATTTCCTCAGGAGTTTGGGGGTCCATTATCTTTTCTTTATAAGTGTAAGGTTTTAACTCACGGGATTAATTTGACTACTAATTATTAAAGTAGCACGCCCCTCGGTTATATCTTAGAGCTATCCAAGGGATCATCTTCCCATTCATAGACATACTTTATCCTATTTCTTTGGATCTGGAATCCCCGACCCCTGACAAACTGTTGTTCATCACGCTTGCTAGACAATGAAGTGAAAGATGAAACAACACAATGCTACATGGATTTCATGGACTACATGGACTTCACAACTAAAATAAAGCAAATGGTTACAAAAACTCAATCCTCGAACCAGGCAAAGACACCAAATTTTAAATAAATAAGAATAATAATTCAATAAAATTTAAGGATGAAAAGGTAATATTGGTAAAATGCAGGAAGAAAACAAAACGAAACAAAAAAGGGTTCAAGATTAATAATATTGTCGAAGTAAATCAGTAGAGAAACATTCTAGGAGGAATTTGTCAAAAACACATCCAATACCTCCATTTTGACACAATGCGTAGATGTTCATTGGCAAATACTGTATACTAAATAGTAGCGTTCAATTAAACACAGATCATTAGTACAAGAGAACGTTGTCATCAAATGGTTACAAAACAGGACGATACAGGCACGACATGTGAACCTGCTGGCCCTTCCCTATGGCCACCTCAATAAACCACCCTGCTCACCTACCGAAACAGAAATCAGAATTTTTATAACTACTATGGCCACCTCAATAAACAACCCGCCTCACCTCCAAAACAGAAATCAGTATTTTTATGACTACTATGCCAGCTCCTGACACACAAACGATCGAAACTGCAATATCAACTACTTCTTCAACAAATCAAAATATCACTTGCTACAGAAATCAGGAATTTAACGTCGTTGCTTACTATTTGACCCTTACTCTAACAGGTAGGGCAATGCTACACAGACCGTGTCTATCGAATCACGCAATGGAACGGCTTGGGCTTTCAAACATACGCCATAAAAGAAATTCGCAGCTTCCATCCCCACCCCACTCCCCGCTGATTCCTTTCCCCACAGGATCCGTCAAAATTTATTTATTTTCTTTTTCTCGCTGACGTTTCCTCTCAGAAGCTTCAGTCCAATGTCAACTGTAGGCGCATATATATATATAACTATCCATTTCCAGCCAGACCACACTTGTCAACGAACTATCAATGACCAGGCGGTGACACCTTATTATTGTCCTGTCACTGAAAACAATATGCAATGCTGACTAGACAGAATATTGCGAACTCATTTGTGCTTGACACGCACTCGCGTCTCCACACCTCCAACGGACGTATATTGAAACTAGAAAAAAAAAAGTGAAAACCGCACGTTAAACAGGAATGACAATTAAGGGCACACGCAACTTACATGCAGAAAATGCAAACTATATCTATGGATCATATATATTGAAAAAAAATATGGCAGTGGAATAATTTTTTCACAGTAAGTTTTTACATGATTTTATTTGTCATAGTATCTTCAAAGAAGAATTCAGCTATTCTCAGATATTTGCAAATGTCTGATGAGGGGCTTGAAACTCTAAATATTCAACTAACAAAGCGTAAATGTTTCTTATCTATCTATCTATCTAAACTCAATTTTTATATAAATTCTTAAAAGTTAACGTGACACGACCTTGAGCACTGCATGTCTTGGTATATTTGTAAGTGTCAGAGGTGGAGTAAACTACTCAGGTAAAGAATATGATAGAAATTTCTGATGCAATCCAAACCAGTTCCAAGTGGATGAGTAGTTTTACTAACTAATAGTCTCATACTTGTTCCTAACAATTTGAACCAATAGGGATGGACCGAAAGTTGTTTTGTTGAAGAAAATTGTATATTCTAATCAATTTGATTTTGACATAACTCAAGTCCAGTCATAAAGTTAATCATTATCTTATTGTAAATTAAATGACTGATAATAAAGAATGGATTTAGAAATAGTTTGTACCTGCTTGCTATTGATTTATGATTTGAACTGGAGAATACATTTTGTTATTGAACCAAAATTTCTATGTTCACTAATTTGATTATATTATACTTTACACTTGTGAATTTTGATGAATGCTATATTTCCTTGTACTACATGTATGCTTGGCTAATTAATATCTTTGCAGGATTTGTAAGTTAAGAATATGAGTAAGGCAGAAAGGAGTTTAGAGATGAAATATGCCTGAAATTTACTGCTGCCTTAATTTGCCTTATGCAGAAAAGAGTGCACCTTTCTTAAAACTTCGTAGTCTTGTACCCACTTCAGACTACAGTGACTACAGTACTCTACCAGATCAAGTTGGTGAGTGAATCTAGTGTTGTCATTGAACCTATCAGTAAAGGTGTTGCTGTAAGTTGATTCTTGCGAATGCCATTCGAGAGCCAATGCAGTGAAAATCGAGGCTTGAGTTTGGTCTGGAGAATTCATGAAAGTTTCTTGAACATTCCTTGTGGCGTGCTGAGTAGCGCTCATGAAGATTCTAGAACACTCAGCATGATATGCTTTGATAGTGCTGCAAATTTCTGGATGATTCTCCTAGGCGTGCTTTATGAGCACATCGAAGTCTGGAACAGTTGTGTAACGTGCCTAGAAGGGGTACGTTGGATCATTACCTAATTAAAATAGAAAGTGACGTTGCAAACTGCATGATTGTGAACATGACAGCTGCCAGCCATCATTGAGAAGGTTATGTACATTGACATTATTATCTCTCTTAAATTCCACTCTCATTTCTATGGAGAATATGATTATCTCGCATTAATCGAACATTGTTGTGAAGTGATGTAAATCGCAATGCACTTTTGATTATATTCATATCAATGGCGAGTAATGCCATTTAACTCCTCAGAGCACCAGCTGTTTTTATAAGAAGATGAGATTGCTGAAAGAGAAACCAATCTCTAACTTCATGGATGACATATTGGTGGCTACCCAGACCTTGGAAGCACACATCCGAATGTTACAGAAATTATTCCAGCATTTGAAGGAATGTAACCTTACTGCTCGATGGATCAAATGTTTCTTTGATGTTTTAAACTTGAATATTTGGGACGCTCAGTGGAACAAGGTCCCCTGTGGCCAGAGGCATCAAAAGTAAGAAAACTTGAGAGATGGAGAGACCCATCTCCAGGACAAATGTTAAATCATTTCTGGATTTGGCTGGTCAATATAGAAAATTCATTCCCAAGTTCAGTGCCATCTCTAAACCACTCATTGATTTGACGAGGAAAGGCAAACCTGAGATAGTGATTTGGAGAGAGGAGAGTGAAGCCAGCTTTGCTAGTTCGAAAGACTACCTGTCACAAGCTCCTGTCTTCCAATATGCCTGATTTCAATGAAGAATTCTTACACAGAACAGATGCTAGCAATGCTGGTCTAGGTGCTGTACTGATGCAGAAACATGGCGAGATTCTGTATCCAGTAGACCTCTCCAGTCATACGTTGAATGCAGGTGAACAGAATCATTCTACTTTAGAGACACAATGTCTCGGAATTGTCTGGGCTGTCCAAAAATTCCAATCCTACCTACATGGCAAACATTTAGTCATTCAGACAGATCACCAACCTCTCGCCTACTTAGCTCACTTAACTAAGGCAAATGGGCATTTGACAAGGTGATCATTACTACTACAACATATAGATATACTGTGGAAGTCATCAAAGGCACCGGTAATGCAAGGGCAGACTATTTGTCCTAGAGTAATTTTAGAGTTAAACTTAATATTATTTTTAATCTGCTCTTATTCGTGTATGTTTTCCTTACATCAAAATGTCCCCGCATTACCAGGTTCATTATACTGTAGTCGTGTCTTAGATCTTTATGTAAATTAAAGACTCGTTCTTGTAGTTTAAATTACTCAATTGACTCTTATCAACGTTTTTCTATCCAGCAATGCACCAGCTCGCTGCAGTCACGATTAGCGGGATCCGTTTTCACTGCAGAGTGAAGCAGCTATAAGCGTGAGTTCTTTGTTTGCCTGCCAAATAAGGAAGATGACTTGGAGCATCCGTTGCCTGACATTATGGTCTTAAGATGCGTGACCTCAAAACTCTTTATCACGTCTTTTCTAACAAACGTTATTTTTTTAAAGCGCAAAAGTTTACAGTAAACGTTGTTGTTGTGCCTGCTCTGCATAAACAGTTTTTCATGCGATTCGTTTTCTCTGCCAGAAAAGCGTTTGCATTGTATTTAATGATTACCATTATCACTCCCATTATTATACCACAGCCATCATCATCACCGTATCCATTGTCATTACCACTACCATAACCATTATCACTGCCACCACCATCATCACTACAATCACCACTACCATCGCCATCATCACTACAATCACCATCATATTTACCATCATCACTACAATCAACACTACCATCGCCATCATCACTGCAGTAACCATCGTGTATACCATCAGCAGTATAATCACCATCACATTAACCATCATCACTACAATCACCATCACATTTACTATCATTACTACAAACACAACTACCATCACCACTGACATCACCATCACATTTACCATCATCGCTACCATCAACATCACCCTTACCATCACTATCACCACTATGATCGCCATCATCACTCCCATTACCATCACATTTACCATCAACTTTTATGGTTATTGGGTTACTGTCATTAGAATCCATCATCAACATAGATTTATATCCTCTTCGTTGTTGACGTCATTATACTGCATCAATAATAGCATTTGAGACATCCATTACCATCATCGTCTACATCCCAATGTCACTACCATGGGTAATAGTATTTTCGTCATTATTAATGTAGTTTTCATCAACTTTATTAGTACCTTTATCTTCGTCATCTTTATTATTGTATTTACTACAATCATATTCATCATGAGATCCTTTAGAATGAATCATTTAAAGGAGCAAGCTGATATGAATTACACAGTAATCCCCCTTTCTCTCATTTCTCAAATCTAATTGGTTAGCTGCATCTGTTATATATGCTTGATCTATAGTTTTAAGTAGTTGTCCTTGTGACAAATATTTTCGCCTTTTCCCCATATTTGTCACTTTTTATTCTATCAATTTTGTATGCATAAAATGTAGTTTTATTTTTCTTGCTATTAATGCTTATAATTTAGATGTCGGCCTCTGCACGTTAAGTGCAACACTAATGAAAGTCAGGTTGTGACTGTTGAGAATCTAGTCACTGAAATGTCGTCTGCACTAAAAAAGGAAATAACATCTGTCGCTTAGAATTTCTGTGGCAGCGAATAGGTACATCTACTTGCCCTAGGGCCTAGGCCATTAGCTGAGTGACAACTGGTTTGTAATTAATAGCTGACAGCTAGAGACACCACTAAGGTATACGTCATGACGGACCATTGGTTCAGTACTGGTCAACCGAAAATAAACAATGGAAATTGATAAGGTATAAAGCGCAAATAAAACCTAAAAAAGTATTTCACATTCTAAAAACTCTTTGAAATTTTGCCATTGTGAGCAGATGCGTTTCCAAGGTCCCCATTTGATATGCATGGGATAGCAGTATGGTAACGTGAGTAAAAAATTCAAAGTTACACATTTCAGACTTCATCATTTTTTTTCCAACCAGTAATTAATGTATTTTTCAATAAGAATAAGTTGTGAATATATATGCATAATCGTGTGCTATATTTTATAACCTCTGAAGAGTATTTTCATATTATTCTTTCGATTCACTAGAAAGCATTATGTGATTTGTTAAAAGATATATTTTGTAAGTGGAATGCCACCACAGATCGAATGTATCATTGCACACTTCGCTCGGCTAAGCAGGAGCTGCATAATCTTATTCATAACGATCTGGAGATTGTGTAGCATATTTCATTTCATGAAGAATACTTCCTTTGTTTAATTATTCTTAACTGTATGATATATTTTGCAATCCTTGTAAGGAGCTCATGTAGTGCAATCGAATTTTGTAAATACAACTACACTTATTAATTAAAACTATTTTGTATTGAGATGTATATATGTAATTTTCAAGAAAAGTTGTATAGGTGGTCTCATTGATTTATCCATAGTGATGGTGTAACTGTAATCAGTTGGGGCCAATATTATTGAGATAATTAGATTCTGTGCTTACTAGAATAATCTGAGTTACATTATGGGAAGCATAAAATAATGTGAGCTAGACCAGATTCTCGATATAATCAAGACGTGTGTTACAGAGTACGCAGCCTTAACTTCCTCTTCCTCTCTTTATCTTTGCCTTCCGGCTTTTCTTTTGTTAGCTGTGGCCTTGCATGGTTATTGAGTTCTAGTCCTCTGCCTACCTGGTTCAGTGACCTATTGTGGCCTCCTGGCTTGATTTCTGGTTGACCTCAGGAGGACATGTTGCGAGCAAGGGACTCCAATTGTCGTCTCTGACTTCATTCTTACTCCTTTTGGAGCAGCAAGGGGGGAAATTCTATAAACGTTTGGTTATGTACCTATTTAATTAACTATTATAATTTCCCTCTGCTTTAAGATATTAATATGTGTTGGTTACCAATACTGTAGGAATATTATTATATGAAATTAAATGAATCTTCAAGATATCAAGAAAAAATACATTATTTATTAGGTTGTAAAACAGATTTCTAATTTTTAAGTAAGGACAGAAGGTTGGATATTTGATTGTATGTGTTGTTTACATCTATATTTTGTTTGATTCAATACTATAGACTGTAGTGTGTGAGTGGTAACTTTATATTTTTGAAAGAAATTTGTATTTCTTGTATTATTCATCCACTATTTCTTATTGTATAATCAGACAAATGTTTATTCGTGGTGGTGGTGGATGTCTGTGTGTGTGTGGTCTGTCATTACGTAATGATTAAGAAATCAGATATAAAAGGGAGCCTGGTGATCCAACTTGAGAACACGGGAGCATGTCAGGTTCATTTTAATTCTAAGTAAATAGTTCAATACATATAACAAATACAATAGAAAAGATTACTTGACATCAATATTTCCCTGAAACCATGTTCCAATAATTTTAATACCTATACAATCTTATATCCTAAAATACAATTCAACAGATTAGTATCAATACAAATCACAAGATAGTTGTTATCAGGGAACAGAAATGGAATTATTAGATATAAGCAATAATAGTTTCTATGGTAACCTTGTTTAAGCAAAGCTGCAATATTCTTTTTGTGTGCTTTTCATGACAAGTTTATTTTCCACATTATTACTGTCAGTTACACATGTTTCCCTTCTAACATATTTTGTATTTAATGATTACCATTATCACTCTTGTCACATGTCCGGTTTTCATTTAACGACCATGTCCTAATTTAGGCATTAGTTATCAATATTAGTTTATTAGATAATTCCTAACATTAGCAACAGCCGGACTTGCCTAACTTATCTCCCCTCGAATGCCACAATCTCAGCCTAATTGTTCACGACACTTAGCCATATAAGTTAGTTGATATTTTGCTAAGAATGTTATCTCCCCTTTATTTATAGAATGATATTTATAATTCTTTATTCCTTTATTTCTGACAGTTGCCCCCAGTTAGCAAATCACGGTCGATTACAAACACTTATGTAATAAAATGGCGAGATAACAATAAGAGAATTAACAATAAAATTTAATAACAATAAAATTAAATTTGAAACAAGAAAACGAACAATTCAATTTTCGGAATTAACAGAATGATATCGCGCAACCAGGTAAGTCAATTTACTGTCCACACCATGAGAATTTATTTCTGATTGTTCTTGGACTTATCTTTCTATTACTGTCCAACGGAACACAGTTTATTTTATTATTTTCTTTTATTTTTTCTTTCTTTTTATTAATCTTTATAATACGTCCTCAATCTATCTGCATAAATGGTAGACTGTTGTCGTCCAGACACTTAACTGTTTGGTGTCCCTAAGGGTTCAGTTCTCAGACAACTTCTTTATAAGTTGTACATTAATGTACTGTGTAGCACCCACGACATGTGACATCCTTGCTGGTAGCATATCAGTCCAAACAATCAATCGTGGCGTAAATTTTTTCAATGCGTCATTTAAAGGACACATGAGACAACTAGAAGCATTGTGAAATCGTAATGTCTCGATCGTACACTTTTCAAATATAGCATTAATGCTTCTTGAAAGCATACAGAAAACCAAGCAGACTTTTAAAAATAGTTTTGGCATATCGTATCAAAAAACAAAACATAAAACTTTTGGGAGCTCTAATCGACCACAATCTACTGGGGCTGCCCCAGGCCCTATATTTAACTAAACAACTGTCGCACTGATCTTTTCAACAGTCTAAACTAAAAACCTTTTTCGCTCACACAAATATTCTGCGTGCATTCCATCTTTACTATTGCTCTACTACACTGACACACCATTTAATCTCTTTAAAAAAATAAAAAATAATTAAAACAACGAGCTATAAAAATAGTTTCCAATGTTACAACAAAACATCTCAGAACTATTTTCTTCCTACAAACCTACTCTTGGAAAACCTATCCAACACAGTTCTTTTGTCCTCATGCAAACCTAATACACAACAAAGCACCACAGTAGTTGAACTTGTGTGTGTGTACGCAAGTCTCATTAAAGGCTTTTCTATTTAGAACTATATCTAAACTTTAAAAGATCGTCAGTGTACATTTCAATTTAAACTTTAAAGGTTTATCTGTGTTGACTTCTATTGCAACTTGAACGGCTCCTGCGTGTGGAATTCTATCTAACTTTTCAAGGTTTATCTATGTGGAATTCATTTTAAATTTTAAAGCCTCTTAAATTTTAAATTCTCTTAAACTTTAAATGTTCATCAACATGGAATTCTCTTTCGAACATAGAACGTGAAGCACAATTAATTCCACACCTCAAAGCTTTAGTACATGTATGGCGAAAACTTACTGATCTAATTAGCCCTTTTTTTGCCGTGTCTAAATTTCCTATATATTTTATAGGGAAAATGTTTACTTTAAAATAAATGCCAAATATTATGTTTTAATAATGTATTATGTTCATTTATTGTCATTTTATAAAATGTACTTTTAAAAATAGATTCAGTGAAATTCACCAAAAATGTCTTCAATTGATAAAAAATAATTGTTACTCTCTTGAAAACCTTTGGATTACTTGTCATCATCATCATCATCATCATCATCATCATCATTATCATTATCATTATCATTAGTAGTAGTTTTGTTAAGTGATTGTATATTATAGCAATGGCGAACTTTTAAATAGGTCAAACTGTCTTCAAAATAAATAAAATTTCGTTCACTCCCTCATTGCCTTTCTTGTAGCCATAGCAACATGCACGCGCGCCCCCCGCACCCCCCCACACAATTAATGAACCCCACCATGCAAGCTCACACATATTCGCACTCACAACTCAACAAGCTACACACATTCACTCATTCCTTCACACTGCTAACACGTGCATCTCAAAGTCTCCACACACATGTATATCAAGTTTAAACAGTACACCTTTTATCTCTCTACATGCCCCACCCCATTACAGCGACCTCCTCTGCTGAAGTTGCTTATATGTAATCTCTCTAATGCACATGGCTAATGCAGAATCTCTCTAGTGCATAAAGCCTGAGCTCATGCACATTCTCTCTTAACTGAATGCAAGAGACCTTGAACACCTGGTCTTTCAAAAAGCAACAACAAAGCATAAAGAAACAAACTGTTGCCGTTATACAGACGAACATTCATTTTGCATCACTAAATCTACCCAACGTATCAACGTTCTTAGAGAGGTTATTACTTATGTTACCATTAAGTCTGTTCACTTCCAGACTGTTTAGAACGTACTTCCCGTCCATTAATTTCCGGGAAAGATAATCAACAGCATTTCTATTTGGAAATAGTTTAGATTAAAGGAAGCTATACCTTGGTATCAGTGAAATAATCCCCAACAGCACCCTCCTTATCTGACAGGACTTCTCCACACACACACGCTAGTCTTTCCTCACTCAACCACTCTACAGTCATACATAAATTGACACACATATGCATATTATAAAACCACATGCACACACATACAATCACATTTGTGCGCATGCATGCGAATACACTCACACTCACACAGAAGAGTCTATTGAGGATAAGAGAAGAAAAAAAATATATATATATAGTTACAACGGCTTGTCTGCCACACAGATAATGGGAAAATATGCTCTTTGAAACTGTTTGCTAAGACAGTCCGAGATCCAAGACAGCGCACTTGTCCTGTTGAATTCCATGGTGGAAATTCCGGTCAAGAAATAATTCCCTCGTCTTGCAAACGCAATAACCATAAAAGCAAACGCGTGTATTATGCAATACTTACCCATTCCCATTATGGATTACAATGGGGTGTTGATATTCACAGGTCGGGATTGCAATAACGCTAGACTAAGCCAATGCACCCAAACAATAGCTCTTCTACTCTAACGACTGTAAAACATATTCTTGCTGGGATTGGGTCTATAGACTTGCTGGGATTGGGTCTATAGACGTGCTGGGTTTGGGTCTATAGACTTGCTGGGTTTGGGTCTATAGACTTGCTGGGATTGGGTCTATAGACTTGCGGGGATTGGGTCTATATACTTGCTGGGATTGGGTCTATAGACTTGCTGGGATTGGGTCTATAGACTTGCGGCGTTTGGGTCTATAGACTTGTTGGCTACTGATCATGGTATGTGGTTCATTTGTATAAGTCGGTCTTTGTATGGGTCTAGAGCGCCCAAACTATGCGGCAACACACAGTCACATTCACACTTAGAGGACATCAGAGTTACTGAGCAAAGTAGAAATGAAAGACGAGAATGACTAATAATTAATTGTTCCCCACCACCACCACCGCCACAAAGAGATATATCTTCTTACGCTGACATTCATACAATACTACACAGGTTAACTAGGAGAGTCAAATAAGGTTAAGAGATAGAAATATAATTTAATTTAATTTAAATTAAATGGAAAGAACTAAATAAAAGGTTGCCTGTGGCAGGAAAACGGTATTCTCTCAATCATAAGGTAGCAAGCTATCTGCTGTGTGATAGTCCTTAGTAGCTGGCTTAGGCCTAACTTATATGATAGCTTGTGACCGCGTGTCTCTTTTGTCGATGACTGGTGCAACAGTTCCGGCGCAACCAGCAACACGTCTGCAGCTGGCTCGGCTGGCAGTAGTAAAGCTTGCAAGGATGGTGGAAATTAGGTCACGGAGTCTTTAAGGATCTCGGTCGTCCTGGGCCTTGAGTGCACTTATTGTCACAGAGTGAAAGGGTCACAGTGCCCATCTTAATCGGTAAGGCTATGCAAGTAGATATGCATACAGCGCAAAATTGTGAGTTTTATACTTGTGGGTCAAGCCGGAAATGTACCTAATTCTATTCCACCACACGGCACCAGAATGTCTAGAACATCTCGCATCCCGCCAAAGTGGGTGATTGTCAGTACTAAGAGCTGCTGGTGATTATTAGGGACAGAAAGAGGCTGGGGGTATAGTTATGACAGTTGGGTCAAAGGAATTGGTCCTACATTCACATAGCTTTGTCAGCTCGTGACATCATATTTCTGCATTATGCTACTTCCAAAACAGCGTTAGGCTTAAGCGTTAGGTTTTCACTTATAAGTTAACGTACATAATACGGTTTGCCACATCTCCAACAAGACATGGTAAGACCGTTGTTCTTACATATTTGTGGTATTTGCTCCAAGCTGATTTTTTTTTTAGAACGCTGTTAAAATTTAATTGGCGCTAGTAAGTGGAACTTTTTTATGCTTCTGTCGAGGAAGAAAAGCGCCGTACTAGAATACGTCAACTGTTTGCACTGCGTTTTTCGTTGTGTAATAACAGGTTTTAATCGCCTTTTAACCCCTTCCCATGTGCACGTTGAAGTCAGCCACTCACCGACTCACTAACTCACTATTCGCAGCGATCTTTTTTAATCAGTTGCCTACGATGTGTCGAAAATGGCCGATATGAAAACGATAATGGTGACCTTTCGTTAATGGCACTTGCCACGATCGCTCGGGAAGCCCTCTCAGAACGTACACTCTAAAAGCGGAATTTTATAGAGTGAAGAACTGTTTTGGATGGTAATGGCACAGTGTCTAGCGGTTGGTTTTGGGACGTAGAGCGTAACGCCAAACAGCTGCTGTTTATATCAGTTGAGTGTTGGAAGGTAGGTAAGGTGTTGTTTTCACTGTTTGGAGTGCAAGGACGCCAGACACCAATGTTGCTCATTTTATTCTTGGAGAGAAGGTAGGGAAGAGGACAACACTATCACAGTGCTGTGAAATGAGTGTCGCGTCGTTAGAAGTTTTGATAATGCCATGCACATGTAAATGTTAGTCGTGGAAAACCCACGGACAAAATGTACTTAGTGCGTAAATATTCATCAGGAAGCAAGACAGTAAACAGAAAATGAAACGCAACGTTGTGTAAACTCAAGACCAAAAGATGCATTGTGTCATTTTCCAATTTCTTTCAAAATTGTTTCAGTTTGTAAATTCAAGATCAAAAGATGCATTGTGTCATTTTCCAATTTCAAGCGTTGTGTAAACTCAAGACCAAAAGATGTATTGTGTCATTTTCAATTTCATTCGTTGTGTAAATTCAAGACCAAAGATGTATTGTGTCATTTTCCAATTTCAAGCGTTGTGTAAACTCAAGACCAAAAGATGTATTGTGTCATTTTCCAATTTCAAGCGTTGTGTAAATTCAAGACCAAAGACGTATTGTGTCATTTTCCAATTTCATTCACAAGTATTTCAGTTTGTAAACTCTAATTGCTCCACTTTTCGTTCCGTGTGAAAATAAGTTTGTGGACTAGGTGGCCATTTTTAATTTGCGTTGCCTTTGGAATAACTTTTAATGAGTTGCCATTTCTTCCAAGCGAATAGAATAATTAAAATAATCACTACTTTTAAATACTTTCATTGTTTTTTCTAATACTGTGTAATTATTTGGTGCAAAATAATGCACATATGGCTATAAACACAGTCAAATTTCTCGTCTGAAAATTACGTAATAAAACTAATTAACACAAATTATTCAAGCGAGGTGCATCAGTACACATTTGCAATGATCTCAATGGCATATTGCTAGTTTGTAAATTAAGTAACAAAAACTAATTAAAATAAATTATCCAATCAAACAGAATCAATACGAAAACACATCTTGGCACGTCAATTAACATGGCACCATCTCAATAAAATAGATTAGTTAAGTAATAGAACATAGAAAACGTAAAGGTCAATCCATTTGTGAAATAATCATTAATAATAAGTCAATCAATGTGCCAAATAATCATTAATCAGTCAAAGACTTAATTGATCAAAACATATTTTTCACTCATTCAATGTACTGGCCATAGTTCAGTTATGTTAGTATTATAAATTATTTTATTTTATTTTTTGTACTGCCCTTTCATACGTTTGGAACTCTTTCTTGTCTTGCTGCAGAACATCCGCACAAACAAACTCTGCTTAAATAAATAAACTAGTGTCTATAATGTTTATTTACACAAACTGAAACATTCAACAAGATATTCATATTTTTTACAGTTGATGATTGAACTGTTTATCCTAATTATATTTAAATTGCATTCTATTCGATTCGAAATAAATTCAGATGTTCGTTTTCATTTTACATTTTAAATGAATTATTTCTAAAGTCATTATAAATTTTGTACCCGTTCGTAAACTGCCACTCGCTGTCAGGTTGCTGTAGTGTGTGTTGCTTGCAAAGCAGCGATTTTTTTTGCTATAAATTGTTGAACGGCGAGAAAACAGCACTCGTGTATTTGGAATAACCACTGGGTGTTTATATTCTGTTCTGCCAGGTTAATGAGCGAAAATGTGAATGAACGCACGCAACGTTAATTTTAATGCAACAAAAACATGCCTGCATACAGACTTTCATGTGTCACCTCCCTTCCACCAGACATTTAAAGCTG
The DNA here is from genome assembly GCA_028829895.1 of Sinotaia quadrata. Taxonomy (NCBI): domain Eukaryota; kingdom Metazoa; phylum Mollusca; class Gastropoda; order Architaenioglossa; family Viviparidae; genus Sinotaia; species Sinotaia quadrata. The sequence goes on along the minus strand of CM054181.1, from coordinate 49,472,353 downwards.
ACCTTCATCAACCACACTTTAAAAATGAGAAGCGTTCCGTTCGGTGGTACTGCGCAGACAGAAAGTAGATCCATGATTGCGAGTCAGCTTTAGCAATAAATGATGGGGCACTTGAAGCGTGCACAAGCCTTAGCTAAACTAGCGAAGATACAGAGATGAGCCATTTGGATGTGTGCCATCCTAGGCCTTTCGAGTGGCTGTAACAGATATCAGAGTGAAAATCGTAAAAAGGAAATAGTTTGTATATAAGTGGGGCACAAATGTACGAGAAACATGAGGAGAGGACATAAACTCAGATCTCTACCCCTTCAATTTCAGTTCGCTGATGTCGAGGAAGAGTTCTTACATGCTGCTGAGTTTGGTGACGTCCCGACTGTCAAGCGATTGATCAGCGAGTACCCAGAACTCAACGTGGACTGCATAGATGCCTTGGGGCGAACTGCTTTCCGACTAGCTGTTAAAAATGAGCATCTTGAGGTAAGTGTTTTTAGCACTTCTCCACTGCTTCTACCTTCCATTCCTTTCTTTCTGTCTTCATATTTCCTTTCTCTTCTTGTATCTTGACTTCTTCTGTCAGTAATTTTTCTTTACTTTTCTTTCTTTCTTTCTTTCTTTCTTTCTTTCTTTCTTTCTTTCTTTCTTTCTTTCTTTCTTTCTTTCTTTCTTTCTTTCTTTCTTTCTTTCTTTCTTTCTTTCTTTCTTTCTTTCTTTCTTCCTTCCTTCCTTTCTTTCCTTCTTTCTTTCCTTCTTTCTTTCTTTTCCACCCCCTTCCTTATTATACATTTCTTGTGCTTTTTATATTTTGATGTCATAAATGGTTGTAATCTTATTTTCCATAAACGCGAGACATTTACATATACATGTGTGTGACATCTAATTAGTCTGCGTTGCGGAGTGAATTACCGAGTTTGGTTATTGCGAAGTAGTCATTCTTCTTAAGTGTTAACGGTTTAAGGATGACAATGAGCATTATTGTTGATTATTGTTATTTTAATATTATTGATATTAATATTATTATCATTATTACTTCTCAGAACTATGTTATCTATCGGTTAGACGGTTGTGAATCTTTGCTCTCGGAACAACACCAGGAGGGGGAAATCCAAGGTCCTGTATTTTATAACTTTTCATTCTCTCTTGGTGCGTCCGGAACACCACCAGGAGGGGGAAATCCAAGGTCCTGTATTTTATAACTTTTCATTCTCTCTTGGTGCGTCCGGAACACCACCAGGAGTGTGGGAAATCCAAGGTCCTGTATTTTATAACTTTTCATTCTCTCTTGGTGCGTCCGGAACACCACCAGGAGTGTGGGAAATCCAAGGTCCTGTATTTTATAACTTTTCATTCTCTCTTGGTGCGTCCGGATGGATTACTTTCGACGCCCGTTTGGATCATGACCGATCTTCGTGCAGAGATTATGGGGTCTGTTCTACTTTTGAAATTCCACAGATGTGTGACCCAGCGACCGCTTCCTCTGTGTTTCCTCTGTCGTGCTGATTCTTTCATTTCTATATGAGATTTTGCCATATCGTGCTGATTCCGTGTATATGAAACACATTTCTATGTGAGAATGTTGTCGTCGTTTGCTAATTCCGTATAAAGGAAACACAATTCTTAGGTGAGATTTTGCCGTATGATGCTGATTCCTTACATCTGAAACATTCCTATATGAGATTTTTGCCGCCGCTTGGGCCCTTGTGCCGTAATCTGTTGCATCAGGCGATTGACATCCAAACAGTAAAAATTCTTGTATTTGTTTTAATCCATACCCTTGCAGAGCCAGCATTGGAAATTTCTCGAGATCTTCATGATTTGTTTTTGTGGGGGTCTTGAAAGAATTTCTGTCCTGTTCGTTGGGGCCTGTTCTTTGTGCAGTCCCTTTTTTCATGCTTCTTTCATGTCTCTTTCTGATGACTGTGCTATTGGTTATTCATCAGCTTGACGCCCATATCGACTACAGATGAGTTTTTGTCTCGGGTTATTTGCCAAAGTGTATATAGCTGATTTTTTCACGATTCGCTGTCCGTCTTTTTCTGGAAATATTGATAAAATTCTCTGAGTCTCACTTATTATTTCAGTGCTTCCTATTTATTGTTCATTTCAAATGCATTCACGATGTCTGTCTCTTATCTTTCAGCGACGTCATTCATATTCTTGAGTCGCGTTGTCCGGGATGCACAGAGTCCGTCTGTGTCACTTATGGTTGTCGAGCAATACGCCATATAAAGTTCCCAAGCTAATACATCCACTCTCGTGTTATGGGTTTTCCCAAGCCCCCCCCCTCCCAAAAGAGATGACTAATGGTGGGAAGCTAATAGATTAAATCACCGCCCTCTAGTCCTAGACTTGACAAAATCTAAGGACTAGCTACCTAAAGTAATGACTGGGAGAACTACCTAAATATCAAAACTTTAAGCAATTAAAATAAAATAGCACAAAAAAACTTTATAAGCAAAATCACCCATCAACAACTGTAGGAATCTGTGACACATGTGCTGCCTGGTTAATGATTATGATTCTTTTTATTAATTAATTATTCATCCATAACTAATTTCAAGTGATGAGAATCTTAATTTATGTTAAAAATAATTATCCACAAGACACCAATCATCTCTCTCACTTGGCGGACATGTGGGCGCTGTGAACATTTTCTTTCTTCCACAGCATTAAAGACAAACATTTACTGTCACACAATATTTCCATAGGTGTAAAACGTCTTACTAATGGAGAAAACAAATGTCTTTATTCTGTATTTAGCGAGCCCCCATCCACTCACTTTCTAACATATAGTTATCAATATGCGTAAGAAGGTCAATAAGTGTAATAACAAATGTATTAAATCAACAATCAAATATATAACGTGAAATATAATCAAGAGTGTTGACATTTACATCACTTCACAACAATGTTCAGTTAACGCTGGACAATTGTTCAGTTCACCTAGCATAGACATAAGCTCTCAGTTAACATAAATACATAATCAAGTTCATGGATATCATCAGGGAAATGAGAGCAGAGTTCAGAGAAATAATTAAAGTCAAAACACATAACCTGTTCAAAGATGGCAGCTGTCATTGGCATGTGTTTAACAATCATGCAGTTTGCAACATGTTGCTGCCTTTCATATTGAGTGAGGGTCTATGTGCCCCTTCTAGACATGTTGTACAACTGTTTTAGAATTTATGGTGTGCCCACAAGCACACCTGGGAGAATCATCCCAAACTTCGCATGTGCTCTCAAGCACATCAGGAGGAATGTTCTCGAATTTTCGTGAGCGTTCACTGACACACCATGAGGAAATAAGCTTCATGAATTCTTGTGACTAAACTAAAGTAAAAGAAATATTCTCTGTATTGGCTCGTGAACAGAATTCGCAGGAATCAACTTACAGCAACACGTTTTACTGATACGTTGATGACAACACTGGATCCATACACCAACGTGACCAAGCAGAGTACAGTAGTCAGCATAGCCTGATTTAAAAAGGAATAAAAGCCTGCCTCTCATAAGTTAATGATCGCATTTATGACTGGATTGAGTTATGTTCAAATTCAAAGTGATTATAATAGAGTACTTCTTCAACAAAGAAACTTCCGGCCCATCCCCATTGGATGAAATTGATATGAACAGGTGAAAGACTATTAGTCAGAAAAACTATACATCCAGTTGGAACTGGTTTTGTTTGCCTCAATGCTCTAGCATATTCTCAATTTTAGTTGTTTTCTTCAACTCTGACACTTACAAACAATACCATCATAAGGAGTGCCTAAGGCCGGTCACTTTGACAATTTAACAATTTATGTAAAATTATGTCTAGAAATAGGGATAGGCAAAATTACTCTGCCACAGAATATCATCAAATCCAATCAGCTAAAAATAGGAAGAATATAAAATAAGAAAAGAAAATAAGTATCATTATACACAACTACATGAGACAGAACAAACATTATAGAACCGATAGTTCCACACTAAGCTCCCAAACACATCTCATAACCCGTCCCCACCCCCAATCTCTAGCGTGCAATTGGCCTAGGTCAGAAGCACTCCCCAATAAGTAAAGTAAGTGTTGATGTCATTTTATGGTTTAGCGTACATTTTGGGTACATCGATATAGAGTAGATGGCTGCTTATCTCCTCCGATTTCAGTTTTTATAGAAATCCTTATTCTTGACTACTTGCCTGAGAGGATTTAGGGTAATTCAGATTTTCTGTCTTGACAACATGAGACTATGGTCAGATTCCTTATGTTAATGGATGTTAGCAGTTGTTTTGTATCACTCGTGAGAGTGCTTTCCTCTTTGGTAGTGGATGTTTGGATCAGGCTTTGTAGTGCAAGTGTAATCTTGTACAGTTTTATTAGCTCAAGTATCTATGGATATGTAAATGAAACATAGATTGTTTTGGTAGTCAGTCCATGTATGGGTTATAACTTTTCTTTGTCTGATTATTTTTTAAATAATTTTTAAATACGATCGGAAATATTATTTATTCATTCATCCGTCCCGTATACCAGAGTTAGATTCCCTGAATTTACTACTTATTACTGTCCTACTATGTCTAATTAAAACGAAAGATTATGTAAAAATGTATGCTTTGATTTTAAAAACTTTTTAATGCATATTAAATATGACTTATTATCTTGACGTAATGACTAATATTAAGAGTACTATTTGTAGTAGAACTAGTAGTAGTAGTAGCCGTAGTACTTGCTGTTCTTGTAGTTGTTTTGATGTTGTAGTAGTAGTAGTGGTAGTCACAGTCGTAGTAGTAGTCATCGCAGTAAAGCAGAAGTGGTACTATCATAGTCATCATCGACATCCTCCCACAAAACTGCTGGATGGGTATGTAACGATGTTATCATACAACTTTTATTTTACTGCTTTCTCTTAATCTGAGATCCCAGCATTTATTATCACCAGAATGGCGTGGTTTCCAGCGGCAGATAAGACGAATGTGCACTTTATGAAGCTGGTCCATATTCTAGGAAAGCCGAACTTTACCAGAATTACAAATCGTAAAATCAAAATCTATGTGGAATTTCGTTGTTTGTTTTAGTCTTTTCTCTTGAAACTTGGCATGCATGACATTTAAACAAACATATCTGCTTCTCAAATATAAAAACTAAATAAAGTGTTTGAAAAAACTTAAACAAACAAACCAATTAATAGTGACTTCAAAGGAGGATAAAATTATATCATACACAATAGCATAAAAAAGATTTTTCAATCGTGGATAAAATAACTTCATACACAATATCATAAAAAATAATGGTATCTTCAAACAAGGGTAAAATAACAATAATTATAGTTGCACCCCTGAGGCAAATTACTCTCCGTTTAAAAAAGAATTTACTCTAACTTTCCATAATTCATAATTAATATTGTGTAGCGTATAATTTGTTGCTGACCTTCAGAGTGATTTGTTATGCAGTTAGCTGTGTAGTTAACCTTGACTGTCCACGCCTCATGTGCGGCCAGAAGAATGTAGGTTGTAGCCTAAAGAGGACCGTTAGCCCACGTGTGCAGTATAGGAGATGGGGGAGTTTGTACAGGTGGGTGAAGTTCTCATATTGTTAATTGACATAGAACTCAACTTGATCCAGAATACCATCATGTTTGGCAGTCTGATCTAAAGGAAGAGCCGAGTCATAAAAAGTAGACAACCTGAACACAATATAAAAGTTCAAGTCAGACTGTTCATTGAGAATAAGTGACTGACTCAAACCCACTCACCATTGATAATATAAGTGGTTGACTACAAACACTGTGAATAATGGGACAGTAAGGGATAGTAAATGCTCTCTTTGGCATTCATTGTATTTCAAAATTATATTTCTTCTTTATTTGTTTCATTATTAAAATTGTGTTGTCTTATCCCCACACCTTAATTAATTCATTGAAACGATCGTTAATTGGAATCAGCTGGGAGACGAGCCATATATGAATGAATGTTTGTTAATTACTTAAGAGGAAGAGATAAGAATACCAGTTCCAGAAGGCACATCAAGTAATTTACTTGCCGATATATTGAATAATTAACTGTCCCATAAACGTAATTGGTAGGATTTAATATAGTGACTGTAAGTGTAGATTTGGCCTTGGCGCTGTTATCAGTTTTACGATCAAATTCATAATTAAAAAATTCAGTTAGTTAATGCTGACAAGGCCGTTAAAATAATCAAACATCTGGAAGTTTAAAAAAAAATAATGTTGTCTTCAAATGAGGATAAGCCAATGCAATATTTGTCAGTTTTTATTTAGTGCTTTGTTTCTAATCAGATATATAATAATATACAAAAGCAAAAGATGTAACGTTACAAAATTCCCATCACATTTCTGGCATAAATATTACTATTCCTGTCACATATATTTTGGGTTTATCTTGTTCACGTCAACAAATACCTTCAACCACGCCATTGTATTCTATTGTCCGGGAGACACTGCAGGCCTCTATAGGGCCATTGTGTTTCGTTTGTCTCAGTTGATTAGTGTTGCGGGTACAGCAATCGTTGAGCGTTGTGGATGCAGGCAGATGATTAGTGTTGCGGGTACAGCAATCGTTGAGCGTTGTGGATGCAGCCAGATGATTAGTGTTGCGGGTACAGCAATCGTTGAGCATTGTGGATGCAGCCAGATGATTAGTGTTGTGGGTGCAGCAGTCGTATAGGGCTGTGGATGTAATCTCTTGACAGCCATTGTGCTGTGGATACAACAATCATTTAGTGTTGTGTACGCAGTCTCTTGACAGCCATGATGTTGTGGGCACAGCAATCATTTTAGTGTTGTGGATGCAGTCAGGAGGTCAGTGCTTTAGATGTAGTTGGTTAGTTTTGAAGGAAGTAAAGAATGGCGTTGTATGAGGAATACAAATAGGAAGCGAATGGTATCATTTTAATATTAGCATGTTGTGGGCACAGCAATACTTTTTGTTATCTCCACGGCGTGAGCTATCGATTTGGGTTGGGAATAATCCACTGTCGATAATAACCTATCCCCTTTACCATTTCCCACCACTGAGACTGATTAAGTATTTATATACAAATGGATTAGTCATTCACACTGGGACTGATTTGTAAAACTATCTGAATATCTAAAAGCAGGCATAATGTGATCTTCCTTTTTATCGCTCTGTCACACGTCACCGAGATCAAAAACATCGATGCTTATGAAATCGAATACAAAATCCGAACCGAACGTATTTCTTCTTTTGGTTTTGAACAAAGCGCTCTGTCCTTAGCAGACTCTGTGCGAGTTGTGTCGCAATAACACGATTTAACTCCCCTCTTCCAGCTGGCCAAATCAATAGCATGGAGAAGGCGATGGCTCGAATGAGGCATGACCGTGCAATCTGGTGACGTGTAGTGCCATAACTGTCAGTGTAGAATGGAGGTGGGAAGGGTCGGTGGTTGGGGAGTGGGGAAAAGGTGTAACGAGATTTTGCTGTTGATTATTATCGCGTCTCTTATTTAAACTAGGCATTTGTGTTTCAGCACAGTAGATCCTGGGCTTGCTTGTGTGTTTAGTTTTTGTTTATCTCGTCGTGTCTTTCATAGAACAGCCGTCCGCGAAATCAGTCTACGTTGGAAGTGAGCGTTAAATAGCAATACATTGATCAGTTTGTCTGTGATGTTTTATGGTGTTGTATATACATGTGTGCATTTTTTTAGAGTATCTCTTTATACGTGTTTAGGTGGTTTGAATGAGTAACTTGTGCGTAATTGTGTTTGTTGCATATGATTACATATCTATATGTGTGATTGTTTGGTGGTGTGACGCCTAGGCCACCTAGTTAATGGTTATTATTATTATTATTATTACTTACTTAATCATCCATAACTAATTACAAGTGATGAGAATCTTAATTTATGTTATTAATAATTCCCCAGCAGACACCACTTATCTCTCACATGTGGCAGATATGCGGGCGATGTAAATGTTTTCACTATTCCACAACATTAAAGTCAAACATCTACTGTCACACAATATTTCCGTAGGTGGAAAGCTTCTTACTAAAGGAGAAGATAAATCCGAATTTTAATCTATATTTAGTGAGCCCCAATCCACCAACTTTCTTCTCCAACATAAGGTTATCAATATGTGTAAGAAGGTCAATAAATTTAACAATAAGTTTGTTAAATCAAAATCAATAAATATAACAATAAATTTCTTAAATCAGTAATCAAATATACATATAAACTAATACAATGAAAAATATTACTTGACATCAGTATTTCCATGAAACCACATTTGATTCATTTTAATATCTATGCAGTCTTATATCCTAACACACAATTCAATAGATTAGTGTGAATACAAATCACAGATAGTTCTTATCAGAGAACAGAAATGGAGTTATTAGCGATAGGCGATAATAGTTTCTATGTAACCTAGTATAGGCGAAGTTACAGTAGTCTTTCCATGACACACATTATATCTGTTTTATTTAGACTTCTCTTTTCATTAACTTATCATTCCTCATTCTTTGTGTTTCTGCTAAGTTCTGTGTACTAATAACTTAATTGTTGCAGTAATAAGACCATCGATTAACACTTTCTTTTGTATAATATAATCTTTGTCTTTCGCTGTGATGTATACAGATCACACACACACACACACACACACACACACACACACACATATATATACACACACACATACACACAAACACACACACACATACACACACACACACACACACTTATTATTTTAAACACGTCGGTCATGTAGGAGCAGTTGAGTGTTCCGACCAGTACGGTCACATGTACAAGGTGCCTGCCTTAAAAATATTCCCGATCGCGTAAACAGTTGGTTTATGAGTGTTGTTGTTATTGTTCACTACACTGTTGTAATGGAATTCTCTATGGGTGAGGAATGAGCTCTTTATGTCTCGAATTAATTTAGAGAAAAAGTAATAATTATTACTTAATAGTGATACCGCAGATCGCAGACCACAGCTAGCCTGCCTATTATATTATTAACAAGTTGTTTGCTGCACTTACCAGTACGGGATAATAATTGTAACTTTGCTGAATATCAAACATCCGCATGACATATGGGAAATGTTACTTAAAAGATTTCGTTTGTAAATTAACATTTATTCCTTTTGCCATCCTTCTCGGATGCATCCTTTCCACGGTCATTTAATGCTAGGTAACATCTCGATGAAAATTTAATAAATACAAACAAATATCACACAAAAAGATATATCGAGGAAGTGTTGTATTATCGCAATATCAATTACGCATTAAATAAATACACGATGCTAATAAAGTCAGAAGCATAACAGTTAAGCAATATCAGCAACAATTATCTGTTTACGCATGTCTTTATGGAAGAGTGAGTTCCCTAGTTCTCTGGACACTTATGACAGAGTTGTTCTTGCTTCACGCAATCCAAAATAAAAGGTTATAAAATTAATGTGCCCATGTTCCAGACACGTGTACATATACTCGTGACGTCAATTTTCTTCAGCAATGACGTAAACAAAGTACGCTGCAATCCCTGCACAAGTGATTTAGATGGATAAATAAAGACATTACATTTTTGTGACTATGTCGAGATGAATATAGTGATTTAGATGGATAAAATAAAAACATTACATGTGTAAATATGTGCAGATGAATATGGTGATTAGTCGCGACAATTCCGACACTGTCAAAATTTATAAACTAGTTTTCTCGTACAACATTTTCCAATGATAAAGTTGCATGTAAATGAGCTTTCAAACTTTGATAAATCGTTAGCAAATTGTAACTCTGAGTTTCAAAGTGAACATTAGTACTGTTAACAAAAAATTCTCTCACCCATGATTCAAAGACCTTACGCATTTTCCTGTTACATTTGGTAAATTTTAAATATGGCGGATTCCAACATTGAGTAATTGTGAGAACGAAATTCTTCTCATCTCAACTAAAATCTTAAATAAACAATTTCATCGAAACATTATCAACATTATTTCGAAACTCTGAAATAAAATATAATTAATGCAAAACATACACTAGCACAAAGAGGTAAAAAGAAATAAGGAATACAAGTCAGAAAAGAGTGCCTCCAACTATACTGGCTTCTTAGATGATTAGAAGATTGCCTTTCTTCCATTTACCTTGTGATGTTTCTCACCAAATGACAACTGTTGGATTTATTTTTCTCCTCCTGAATACCATCACGTGACCCGTAATTATTGTTCGGATATATGTTGACTACCTATATCGTTGCGTTGCTTACTGCGTCACTAAGTCTTGCTGAATTCGATTTTCATCTGCTGACTGAATTTTTTTGCTCGAGTAACAAAGTTCCATCTAACTGGTCCGTGTCAAGCTCATGACGTCATGTTCCTTTTAGCCTTGATACTCGTACTAAATACTGACAAGTAATATTCTCTACTGCACATGTGTATATAATATGTAAATATATACCTTTTGGTACTGTCAAGTCATATTCTCTACTGCACATGTGTATATGATATGTAAATAATTAACTATAAATTAGAGTCGTATGGTACAACGGCTGACCTATATTCATGCAATTAGCTCGGATGCACTTCAGCTTAATTCACTAATTCACCAATAGATGCCGATGCATGCAATCAGACTCCACTTATTTAGGGGCGACAATCTGGTATTTGTTGTGATTATTATTGTTGACCCGTCGTTCCCCAAAGCAGTAAAACTGCGACATAGAGGAACAACACAGTGACACTAAACGTTATGACATACATAACACTACTGTACAATTACAGTTTACAATGCACTAGCAGTAATGCGTAAAGAGACAGCAAACTTACAGTTAAATAATACACTAACAGTGATGCGAAGAGTATTTAACAATTAACAATTAAAATTTAATGTAAAAGAAGACAAATATTGACACAAAGACTTACACAAATGTCTCGTCCAAGATCAGTGTGAACTAACATTGAAAAATTGTCTCGGGATTCTCGCTAACAAGGGCACACTTTTCTTTCGGGTCAACTTTGCGCAGAGCGAAGTTGTTGCATTCCTTTAGGAACAATGTCGACATTCATCCACGAATATCTCTGTTCACCTAACTCAGTAGCCAATCAAATGTAGCAAATTTCGTCCTTGCTTCTTACGACTTTAATGGACTGCTAGACACATGTAAGTGCATGTATTAGTCTAATCCGTGTTTCGCTATGATCGTTAACGCTTCACTTCCTTTGAGAACCAACCACTACAATGCACCCGCTAAACACTGTCCCTAATACCAATTCCAATCAACATGCCAGTCTTTACCATTCACTCAGCTACCCGGAAGTATATATTTCCTTGAATAAGCAAATATAGGCAGCCGGATACAAAATAAGTATATCATTCACATAACTCTAAATTTTCAAATGTCATCATTAAATTAAAAAAATATATAATTCATCAGTACATTAGCTAGATATAATCAAATATATTCATCTTATTATAATAAGAACTAACATGTATTATATGGTATATAGTATATTATGTATTGTTTAATTTTCTATTGGCCAAATGGTCGTTACTTATGCAGTCAAAGAAGAAACAGCATGCAATAGAATGGAATGTGTATAGTGAAGAAGGAAGTAAAAATATATAGCGAAAAATTGTGTAGTCAGAGAAGTGTGTAGTCTAAAAGTGAAATATAATAATAATAATAATAATAATCAGATAAATAGAGTGGTATAGTTTAAAACACAAGTGATTTGAAAGAAAATAGTATTTAGTCCTTTATGGAGTAAGCTTTATAACAAAATGTTTACCATCAAGGAATGAAACGCATAGGAATATTTGACAGAGTGAGGTAAAAGAATGGAGAGTGTAAGACAAGAATGCAATGTGAAGTAAAAGAACGAAGAGTGTGTTATAAAGTTGAAGTGTGTAGTAAACGCAAGAAGTAAGCAGTATAAAGATGAAGTGTATTGTAAAAGAGTAAGTTTGCAGTGTGTGGTAAAAGCATAGAGTGTGCAATATAAAGACGAAATGTGTATTAAGGAGTATACAATATAGACAATAAGTGTGCAGTAAAAAATGGACAGTTGTCTGAGACATAGAGACATAGTCTGCATAATTGAAGGGATTGTGTCGAGAAAGAATGGAGTTTGCAAAACAAATAAGAGTGTATGTACATTTTAATTTTGGAAATCAAATGTACAAATGTACAAAGATGTACGACTTCACACACTTATATATATATGTTACTCCATTATACCCGACTGTGTCTTGTCTACGCTCCACTATACCCGACTGTGTCTGTCTACGCTCCACTATACCCGACTATGTCTGTCTACGCTCCACTATACCCGACTGTGTCTGTCTACGCTCCACTATGCCCTACTGTGTCTGTCTGCGCTCCACTATGCCCGACTATGTCTGTCTACGCTCCACTATGCCCGACTATGTCTGTCTACGCTCCACTACGCCTCATTATTTACAGATTCAAAAATTATTTTAATAGAAAATGACACCACTGGTTTCAAAAGTGCTGAATGCGTAATACATTGTCATTCGAATTGTAACTGATAAAAATGAACAAGAAAAAAGATTAACCGCCTAAACAGTCTAAAGTCTAAACAATTTAATCAAAACCACTTTGAAAAAACAGATCGACTAGTGACTAGACTAGACTCTAGCCCATCGGCAGTTGTTTGGTGATTTGTCGTTAGTTTTTCTTTCCTAATCTGTAGATCGTGGAAGTGTTGCTGGACAAATCCAGCCAGCACCACATACATGAAGCCGTCCTACAGGCCATCAGCGCCGGACACGTTCAAATTGCAGAATCCATCCTGAAACACAGGCGATACCTGGAACTATGGAAGGAACGGCGCAAACTGGGAGACACGGATGGCTTCTATAAGACGGCTTACGCTGAGTCACAGTTTTCTCCCGACATCACGCCCCTCATACTGGCTGCCCAGAAAAACCAGTACGAGATTGTGCAGGTTTGTTTCTGAGGAATGGTGTGACTGTAGTGAACTTGACACCTTGTTCATCTCTATCTATCTGTCTGTCTTTCTGTCCTCTTATCCAACATCGCCATCACCCTATCCGCCCAGGTCTATTCATCAATCCATTTGTCTGTCTTTCTATCTTTCTACCTTATCAAGTTAGGCGGTTATCCAAATGCTTATCTCTCCGTCTCCATCTGGCCATCCATCTCTATATATCCTTTCTCTGCGTTTTTGCCTTCATGTCTTCTTTCCTCATTCCATTATAAAATCCATCCATCTACCTAAATATTTTTAATAAGTAGTATAGTGAAATTCCCTTTACCTCAAAACGATGATTTATGAAATGATTAGATTTTGAAAATAAAATACACATAGCAGACGTTAAGAGGCTATTAAAATGCACACATATGATAATATGATCGCATGATTTTCGGGGTATTATGCTTGTTTGGATATGTATGTGTGCGCATCCGCGCATGCGTGTATGAGCACGAGTATGTGTGTTGATCTCTCTCTCTCTCTCTCTCTCTCTCTCTCTCTCTCTCTCTCTCTCTCTCTCTCTCTCGCTGACATCCCAGAAGCCGCATTAGACTTTTTTATCTTCACGATATTCTCAGTCATGGTTTGATTCTGGGGAAAACCCCACAGCCTCGCGGTGCGTTTGAGGTGGAGGGCTAGAGGGGGTGAAAAAGGTAGCACCAGTTTGGCGCACACCCTCAACTGCCCTCCGTCGTTGGGTTCCTTATGTGTTTGTTGATGCGTCTGTGTGTGTTGATGCGTCTGTGTGTGTCGATACGTCTCTATGTGTTGATACGTCTATGTTCATATATGCTATATGTTGGAGCTTCTTTTCATGAATGTGTATGCGTACATTTTATTTGTCGTTCACAAATGATTCGTGGGGTTTAGCAATTCGATTTTAGTCCGCCCCATCCCCGTTCCTTTTTAGATATTTTTTGTTGGTGTTAGGAATTAAAATGTGCTTAAGAATAAATCATCATAGATTATATGTTTGTATCTGTTTTGCAGCTGCTCTTAATCAGAGGGGAGACAATCCAGAAGCCGCACAAGTTCTCATGCGGATGCCAAGAGTGCCGAAATAAAATAAAGTTCGACCAACTCCGACTGGCGAAATACAGACTGAATGCTTTCCGAGGGCTTGCGAGTGAGGCTTACATTTCTCTCTCCAGCAAAGATCCCATTCTGGCAGCCTTTGAGTTAGGAGGGGAGTTAAAGAGTCTCTCAAGGGTTGAGAAACACTTCAAGGTACTCCCCTCGTTCTCGATCTGAAAGGGGGGGGGGGGATAACGTATATAATTCATGCCTTCACCGCCACCACCCCAATTAAATAAAGAAAAATGAGGTAGGATGGATGCAAAAGCTGATATAATGTTCCTTTAAAAATAAACAGAAAACAACCAACACCTTCGCTCGGTGAAAATTAATATTTCAAGAGCCCTATAAAACGTATCAGTTATGACGTTCAGTACTAAAGTTGAAGTGATCAGACAATAGATTTCTCACAGCAGGTAAACGTTTAGATCTTAGCCCATTGGTTGTCTCCTTCTCGTAAATCATAACCGATGGAGAATAAAAATCACTCAACCAGTTGGGATGGTTTGCATTACATCAGCAATACTTGTGTATTCTCAACATGAGTGTTTACTTCAACTCAGTCACTTTCAAAAATACCGTCATAAGGAGTGCCCAAGGTCGGGTTACTCTGACAATTTAACAATTTATATAACAATTAAATTAAAAAATATGGAGAGGCAAATTTACTCCACCACACATTCATAATCATTCATAGTGTATGCAAAGCTGACATAAGTAATTATTTGGTCAGTCGCAACACGACAGTACTCAACTGACCATGCTTGTTTCATATCATGAAATGACCTAGTGATAATATCTCCCGTCGTTGCTTTTATGAATTCACTTCATCCCAAACGTGTACATAAATATTTAAGCTCTCATTTTCTCATGGGTGCTCTCCCGCTTTCATACACTAAAATATCTGACTGCCCTTGACGATTTTTTCCCTTTTAAAGTATACATTTTAAATATTGCACAATTAAATTCTTGATTCCTTCAAAGTATATATCTAAAACTTTATATCATTCAGTTCATTATCCCTTTCAATTATACATAAAAACTTTACACCATTAAATTCATGAACTGCATCATCACATTCATAATCTTAATCTTCATCATCGTCATCATCGCCGTCATGATTTTTGCTCATTTTAATTTCAATTATTTCTTTATTTCGTGTACTAATAAATATTTAAAGGTCAAAACATAATTTACTCAACTACGTATCCTTGGGTTATATTACTTTATTTTGTTCTCGCGGAAATCGACACGCTTTCATTTGCTATAGATACTTTGCTCACTTACTTCAACGTGACTGTACTTATTACACAGCGCGAATACCGGGACCTCGCGGACCAGCTCAGCGACTACACTGTGAAACTCCTGGACCGCGTGAGGACGCAGAAGGAGCTGGAGGTGGTGTTGAACAAGACTGGCAAGCCGCAGACAGAGCGTTATGAGAGTCTGGCGCGTTTCAAGCTCGCACTCAAGTTTAAGGAGAAGAAGGTAACTGGTTAATGAAGGCCATGAAGCTACTTCATCACCCGTGCGTCAACTACATCGTGCATCAAAATAGCCTGAGTTGTAAAAGAATTTTCAGAATGTGCAAAAATAATGTTTATACACAGACACGCACGGATAGATAGATAGATAGATAGATAGATAGATAGATAGACAGACAGATAGACAGATAGATGGATGGATGGATGGATGGATGGATAGATAGATAGATAGATAGATAGAGAGAGAGAGAGAGAGAGAGAGAGTTTTGTAAGTTATGAGGAATAATCTTTATTGTCATTCATTTAATCATTCCTTTAAGTACCTTAGTGTTGTACGATTTTCTCCCAGCGTCAACTGAAAGCGATCAATCCTTTATTTGTACACATATTGAACAAACAATTTTTCTTGCAAGGACAAACAGTTACTATTGCAAGGACAAAGTTTTCTTGCAAGGAAAAACAGTCTTTATTGCAAGGACAAATATTTATTATTGCAAGGACAAACAGTCTTTATTGCAAGGACAAACAGTCTTTATTGCAAGGACAAACAGTCTTTATTGCAAGGACAAACAATTATCATTGCAAGGACAAACAGTTATTATAGCAAGAACAAACAGTTTTTATTGCAAGGACAAACAATTTTTATTGCAAGGACAAACAGTTATTATTGCAAGGACAAACAATTTTCGTATTTAAATGGAAATTTCTTGGCTGACCCCTGATTAAATTCAGGTGCCAATGTCAATGTGACTTTCAATAAAAGCCATTAACTACTAATTTTTCCTAGACTAAAGATTTCCTAAATTGTTGCTCAAGAGACCATTTCCTAAGGCCGCACCTTAATCACGTATTGTCTTGCACCTTACATAAACAATAGTTCTTGTCAGTGATCAATATGCAGGTCTCCGTACTTCATTAAAGCTATTGTAATGTGGCTTAGTTTGATTGCCTATATCATACTTATTGTGACGCAAAGATAACTATTGTCCCGTAATTTGTAAAGATCATACAGTATGCCTGTCCTATAAATATAGGGTTCACAAAAAATTCTGAGTGTGTGTGTGTGTGTGTGTGTGTGTGTGTGTGTGTGTGTGTGTGTGTGTGTGTGTGTGTGTGTGTGTGTGTAACTACAGTTAATATATTCATGATTTTAAAAGCTTTTACTGCGATGCGGCATGTCAAACACATTTTCTACACCATTTTTAAAATGGGAACAAGGCTTGGTGGCGTTCATAGAAAACTGGTTGAATGTTTTTTTTTTCAAATAGCATAACAAATTATGCATTAATAAATAATAATAGAACATTTCATTGTCGGCTCATTTCACCACGAAGTATTATTGTGTGTTTATAGCAACTTACTTGTTAGTTGAGATCGATATAGAACTAAACTGTACTTTAATTAAGCTTTATGAAGAAATTTGCATTATCATTTCAAAACGCTATCATGTTAAGATTTAATTCCAAGCTTGTTTTTCTAAAGATCATTTAATGGTACCACTACTACTGCAACTACTACTATTACTAGTACTACTGTCATTCTATGTTGTTGTTATCTTTTTGAAACTTTTAATGCTATTCTTTTTTCTACTATTACCATTGCATTATATGCGCTTCTGTATTACTACTAGAATGGTAGTAAAAGGAATATAACTACAGTTTGAATTGCATTAATTTAATTATTAATATTAGAACTGTAGTTAATACAGTTAAAAATACCTCAAAAGCAGTCATAGTTATAATGAACAAAGAACATATGCACATTTCCTTGTAACATCCTGCTCTTTCTGTTCATAGTTCGTCGCTCATGCAAGTTGTCAGCAGCGAGTTGTCAGCATGTGGTACCGCGGTATGGGAACACTCCAGCGCGCCGGGTGGTTGAAACGCCTCTATCTGACCATGCTCTTCATCCTGACCTACCCCTTTCTCGTTCTGCTTCACCTGGTGGCTCCTGGTTCCAAGGTTTGTTTCCCGCACTCTTGCGGAGATAATACTGTCCTTTTACTGCTCTTCGGTACATTGCACTGGACGTATTGACCAAATGCTGCAGGAAGCGAAGACTGATGTATTAATAGAATGTAATTTGAACGTTGCAACTGTACGTGTGTGGAATGTTAGTTGTGGATCCATGTGCGTGTGTGCGTGTGTTTGTGTGTGTAAACGTGTGTGCATACTTTGGTTACATGTCTTATGAATCCTACCAAAATTTACACGAAATTTCGCTTAATTCTCCGACTTGATGCGACTTAATAGTACAGAGGTAACCAGCAACAATCACACACCTGACTTGATACGACTTAATAGTACACAGGTGACCAGCAACAATCACACACCTGACTTGATACGACTTAATAGTACACAGGTGACCAGCAACAATCACACACCTGACTTGACACGACTTAATAGTAAACAGGTGACCAGCAACAATGCTCACACCCGACCACGCACATGAAATTTAATTATCTTTTTACGTCAACGATCTGTAAGCACTTTAAAGATCACCAGGCGATGAACGCGATAATTTCAAGGTAGTCGAGGATGGGTCTATTGTAAAATATAAATTTTTACCAAGGTGCAGTCTCAGAAGAAAAAAATGATAAAACATCTCATTTACAATGTACCTTTCTTAAATATCGTGCTCTAAACATGGCGCATGCAATGTTTCATCACTGTATATCAATCCTGTGTCATTTATTGTTTAGATAACTTGCATCGATTTTATTGATGACTTTAATTGATATATGATGTATCCACGTAGGAGAAGTGCATTACTATTTGATGTCGTTTTTTTATTTTTATTTTGGCAACAGTTCTCGCATACGCTACAACTACCGGTTATAAAATTTATCTGTCACGCCATGTCCTTTCTAACTTTTCTGGTGCTAATTGTGCTGGTGACTGTGGAGTCATCAGTGAGCGTGACCAAAGAATTAACTCTGAAGAAGCAGTACCCATCAGAATATGCCAATTATAAAAAAATGTACACGAAGGCGTTCATCGATCAGAACAACCAGTCGTCGGACGTCTTGGCGAGAGAGGACTTTCCTCTGAGAGCCAACACGCCCACAACCACTGAGATCATGATGAGTCTGTGGATTGTCGGTGAGTTGGACGTCACGTTACTTTGTTCTGTCACGTCGGTAGATAGAGTGTGCGAGTGGAATTCTTTCATTCTAAGGGCGTGTGTCGAGTGGGCGAATTAAGAAATTCTCGTTCTCTCCATGCTTTGTGCAGAAGGATTGTGGGTAAGTGTAGAATGTTATTTTGTGCGAGTCATTACATGTTTGTATTGTAGATAAGTAAGATATAATCATTCTTTCACGAGTCACGTGACTGAAATGCGAGTAATTGGTTGGACAGAGACACGAAGAACATTCTCATTCATTTGCAAAGTTTGTGGATTAGATGGATATTGCCATTTTATTCAGCTGTGGATGCAATGTAGGTAAAGAAGTTATCCTAAATAATATACTTCTTTGTTTGTTTGTTTGTTTGTTTCTTTCTTTGTTTCTTTGTTTGTTTCTTTGTTTCTTTGTTTCTTTCTTTTTTCTTTCTTTCTTTCTTTCTTTCATTGTTTCTTTCTTTGTTTCTTTGTTTCTTTGTTTGTTTGTTTGTTTGTTTGTTTGTTTCTTTCTTTCTTTGTTTGTTTGTTTCTTTCTTTCTTTCTAGTCACAATAGATAGCTATTATTAAATTTGACATTAAACATGTGTAATTATCTCTTTGTGAAGTGTGTGCATGCGCGTGTGTGTATATATGTGTATATAGTCATGGAGGATATCTTTGTACAAATTATGTCTTTTGACATTATATGTTTTGTGGGGATTGTGTAGAAAAAGTGGTTATCACAAAAATAATACTTTTATTAATTTTATTTTAAAAGGAGTGATTGTGCAGCTGTGCATGCAACGTTATGGAAATTCGTTATAGATGCTAATCTTTTACGTAGATGACGAGTATTATGTTTTTCGTAATTATTAGCGTGCTATATACATCGAAAGTGTTGAATTAATAAATACAAAATTCCAGGACTGGTCTTTCAAGAATGCAGCCAAATCTTCGCAGCTGGAATAATTGACCACATAATGGACCTCTTCAATCTCATGGATTTTCTGCTCCTGGGCGTGTACACATCGGTGTTTACTATTCGCTTCTGGACTATGTACAAGGTGGATTTTGCCTATAGTTATATTTCTCACTTCATTGTAAACATCATTAACATTTTTCTCTAGAATATATTTTAGCTTAGATTTAAAATTTTAAGTTTTGTATTTACGTTTTTAAGGTGGATTTTGCCTATAGTTATATTTCTCACTGCATTGTAAACAACATTTTTCTGTAGAATATATTTAAGTTTAGATTTAAAATTTTAGGTTTTGTATTTACGTTTTTAAGGTGGATTTTGCCTATAGTTATATTTCCTACTGCATTGTAAACATCATTAACATTTTTCTCTAGAATATATTTAAGTTTAGATTTAAAATTTTAGGTTTTGTATTTACGTTTTTAAGGTGGATTTTGCCTATAGTTATATTTCTCACTGCATTATAAACATCATTAACATTTTTCTCTCGAATAAATTTAAGTTTAGACTTAAAATTTTAAGTTGCATTTACGTTTTTTAAGGTGTATTTTGCCTATGGTTATATTTTTCACTGCATTATGAACATCGTAATAATTTTTTCTAGAATATGTTTAAGTTTAGACTTACGTTTGGATTTAAATGTTTAAGGTGGATTTTTCCTATGATTATATTTGTGAGTTCGTTATGAAAAGCACAACTGTTTTTCTCTAGAATAAGTTTAAGTTTAGACTTTAAAGTTTTTAAGTCTCTATGATACACGGAGGCTGGTCGTGATCGCTTTATTAATACAATATAATTTGCTTTTAGGAAAGATTTTAATTTGGACTCAATCTATTTCTCTAGTATTCATCTCAAGTGTTTCAGTTCTTAGTTAAGCTTACAACTGATCAATCTATTTCTCTAGTATTCATCTCAAGTGTTTCAGTTCTTAGTTAAGCTTACAAGTGATCAATCTATTTCTATAGTATTCATCTAAATTGTTTCATTTCTGGACTAGTTTCACGAAGGACTGGAGTTCTTACGTAACTTGAACGACACGCTTGTCTTTCCAAACGACACGACACTGAAACATGCTGTGTATTGGCTAAATGCAGGTAGGTCTTGTCAGTGATTGCATGAAACAATACAGGTAGGTCTTGTCAGTGATTGCATGAAACAATACAAGTAGGCCTTGTCAGTGACTGCATGCAACAATACAAGTAGGCCTTGTCAGTGACTGCATGCAACAATACAAGTAGGCCTTGTCAGTGACTGCATGCAACAATACAAGTAGGTCTTGTCAGTGACTGCATGCAACAATACAAGTAGGCCTTGTCAGTGACTGCATGTAACAATACAAGTAGGCCTTGTCAGTGACTGCATGTAACAATACAAGTAGGCCTTGTCAGTGACTGCATGTAACAATACAAGTAGCCTTTTCAGTGACTGCATGAAAAATACATATGTCTGCCTGCTAACTTGCGTATATCATTTATATACTTATCTGCTTCTATAGCTGTGTACATACACTACGTAGATAATTACATATACATGTATATCACACACACACACACACACACACACACACACACACACACACACACACACACACACACACACACACACACGCACACACGCACACACACATACACACACACTTAAAACATATATTAAATTTGTAAAGATGTGTATATTTTTATTAATTTGTTTGCCTATTGTCATACATGTTTATCTGTCTGTTTATCCGTACACTTGTTTTCTACTTGTTTTCTTTTTTTCATATCATTTGCCAATGGCTTTCGATTTTTTTTCTATCGCGTGTGGAACTCTGAGATCCAGTTTAATGTGTGAATGTTAGACTATCTTCCTATAGAAACATTTTCTCGTTTCCTGTATATGCACTCACACACACGCACATAAACTCACAAACAACCATACATATATAAAACACTTAATAGAACGCATAATATTACTTTCGGTATTGTAGGCTGGAAAATTCATTTCGAATTATTTATTCGTCGAACCATAGCGTAACACGTGTGTGAACTTTGCGACGTGAACACCCATTTACCTTTGCCTATTAAATGAACACATTTACCTTTGCCTATTAAATGAACACGTTTACCTTTGCCTATTAAATGAACACGTTTACCTTTGCCTATTAAATGAACACATTTACCTTTGCCTATTAAATGAACACGTTTACCTTTGCCTATTAAATGAACACATTTATCTTTGCCTATTAAATGAACACATTTACCGTTGCCTATTAAATGAACACGTTTACCTTTGCCTATTAAATGAACACATTTATCTTTGCCTATTAAATGAACACATTTACTTTTGCCTATTAAATGAACACATTTTCTTTTGTGCTGGTACACGCAGATCGAATGTTGTGGCAGAAATCGGACCCAATCAACGTAGCGGAAGGAATGTTCGCCTGCGCAAACATCCTAAGTTTTTCTCGCATCTCCTACCTGTTGCCTGCCAACGAGTACCTGGGACCTCTTCAAATCTCGCTCGGAAGAATGCTCAAGGTACGGCCGTACATTGTTTAAGTGTGCGGGTTGCGGATCGATTCCCTGAACTATATATCAGTAAATACAAATGCAGGTGTACGGACTCAACACACGCTATATTGATCTGTTTGTTTGTTTGCTCTATTGCTTGCTGTCTGTTCAACTGAATGTCTCAGCAGATGCCATAGAAATTGTTCAATTCCCTCAAAGAAATTAAAGTTTGGTTTTCTTATTCAGAATTTTTATTTCCGGATTCAGGCGTCACCAGGGATGACCCGTTATCCCCGTGAAGAATTATCAATTGCCTGGTGCTGTTTTATTTTAAATATATTACAAGCGTTTAAATTATAATTGCCTGGTGCTGTTTTATTTTAAATATATTACAAGCGTTTAAATTATAATTGCCTGGTGCTGTTTTATTTTAAATATATTACAAGCGTTTAAATTATAATTGTGTATTCTTTGGACTGCCAGAGTGCAATTTACTTTGTGAGGACTGTGAGATAAGACTTTTGTGAGGACTGTGAGATAAGACTTTTGTGAGGACTGTGAGATAAGACTTTTGTGAGGACTGTGAGATAAGACTTTTGTGAGGACTGTGAGATAAGACTTTTGTGTGGACTGTGAGATAAGACTTTTGTGAGGACTGTGAGATAAGACTTTTGTGAGGACTGTGAGATAAGACTTTTGTGAGGACTGTGAGATAAGACTTTTGTGTGGACTGTGAGATAAGCCTTTTGTGTGGACTGTAAGATAAGACTTTTGTGTGGACTGTAAGATAAGACTTTTGTGAGGACTTTGAGATAAGACTTTTGTGTGGACTGTAAGATAAGACTTTTGTGTGGACTGTGAGATAAGCCTTTTGTGTGGACTGTGAGATAAGCCTTTTGTGTGGACTGTGAGAAAAGACTTTTGTGTGGACTGTAAAATAAGACTTTTGTGTGGACTGTAAAATAAAACTTTTGTGTGGACTGTAAAATAAAACTTTTGTGTGGACTGTAGGATAAGACTTTTGTGTGGACTGTAAAATAAGACTTTTGTGTGGACTGTAAGATAAGACTTTTGTGTGGACTGTAAGATAAGACTTTTGTATTAACTGTAAGGTAAGATTTTGCAGCTAAAGTGCATGTCGAGAAATGGTGGAGAAATATGTAAAGTCTTTCTGATAACATCTTCAACAATAAAATGTATACCACAGGTACATGTGTGTGTATGCGTGTTCTTGCGTTTATACAAAAGAGTGAGGTTGAGAGACAGAAAACCGTACTTGTATATGTTAGACTGTGTAATATTTATTTAATCATTAAAGCGCATAAATTATATACGTACGTACAACGTATATGTGTGGATGTATGTTTGTGTATTAAAGGCATTATATATATATATGTATGTATGAAGATTAGATGGTTATATTCTTTTCCCTGATTGAAAATCGTACCTATTATCACTTCTCGTCTATGTGAACGTTCTATTATTCCTTTTTTCTTCTTTGCACTCGCTCTCTCACTCTCTCTCTCTCTCTCTCTCACACACACACACACACACACACACACAGACTCTTCCTGTCTTCATTTCTGTTAACATAGTGCCAAAATTAATCAAAAACTCAAGCATCTAAACCTCGTTCTTGCTAGGACATCATGAAGTTCATGGCGCTTTTTTGCCTCGTCATCTTGGCCTTCATGGTCGGCCTACACAACCTGTTCTGGTACTACAGCGAGCGTGACAACATCGAAATCCAGTACGAGGGAAGAAAGAATGCTACTGCTGTCAAGGCTGCAGAGAGTTTTGGTGGGCAAGTATAGAGTGCCATGTTCCTCTCATCCTTTTCGAGCCAAAATATCTTAACGGCCTTGTACACAGAAACGTTAGTTATTTAGTTATTTGGCGTTTCCGACTTCCGCTGATTTCGCGCCAGCACATACACGTTAATATATATATATATATATATATATATATCTGTGTGTGTGTGTGTGTGAGACGCATGTATGTGTGTGTGTGTGTGTGTGAGAGAGAGAGAAAAGATAGCAGATGTGACTATCAGGTGTTGTATTATGTAACTACTCTTTGATTGCATAGGCTGTGTGTTGCTGTAAGGATTACCTTGCAGGGATTTGAACCTAGCGAAGATGTCGTTATCTGCTAGATTGCCTCTTCTGTCCAAACGTCTCAAAGACTGTGATCAGAATTTCATTTCACAACAGCTAACTCCACATATCCAAAGGAAGATGGTTGAGCACATGACTACCAAAAAAAAAATAGATGGATTGACTGAATGACTGGTTGGACGACTGGATTACGTAAGCTGGCTGGCTGGCTGGTTGACACGAGATGAACAGATGTATGATTTACTAAAGTGGTTTCAATAGACAGCTTTGTCGGGCGTTTGGGATAGAGTTGATTTTAAAATGATCTGGTTCACGTATGCGGGCTGCAGTTTTAAACTATTTCTTCATTTCTTGTGTTTAGAGTGTTGGCCACGTTCCGTACAGTATTCTGGTCGTTGTTTGGAAGAGGCGAGCCAGATGCCGTAAAGCTGGGGGACTACAACAATAGCTTCACTGAGGACGTGGGCTATTTCATTTATGGTGTTTATAACATTGTCATGGTTACGGTTCTCATCAACATGCTAATTGCTATGATGACCCGCTCATTTACCAATATCGCCGTAAGTATAGTAACCTTTATTTATTTACTATAATACGAAATGGTATTCTGTCACGTGATCATAAGCAGTAGTTGGATTAAATCAGTGACCGCTTGTGTTCATAAAACACCTATGGCATATTTGCATGATTTCCAACCTTTACTAACTACAACGGACAGTCACAAATTTAAACAGTTTTACAACTTATCATGACATTATATAGAAATTACCTTTTCATTGCTAATGCTGTGTTTCCAGTAGTTCATGAAAAGAAACGGAATTCCAAATAAATGTACAGTCACTAGCTTTCAAACTGCATACATTACGACAAGCGTAAAATAAAGTTATATGGAGATTGTGTTATAAGAAGGTTCAAAGAAAATAACTAAGCAGTCTCTGAAATTATTTATGAATATACCCCCATCTTCAGAACTTTTCATTTTATGCTTTCTATGTTGTGTTTTTTCTACAAAGTATGTCGTAAACCGAATGTCACATAAATGGCTGTGTGTTTAAGGTCTGGTTTGACCAAGACGAAATTCTGTCGACAGGAAGACTCAGACGTGGAGTGGAAGTTTGCACGCAGCCTCCTGTACATGGAATACATTGCGGACGGAAGCACTCTGCCACCCCCACTTAACATAGTCGGCTCACCCAAGGCCATATTTAGGGCGCTAATGTGCCGGTGCGATTGTGCAGACGAAGATGACGATGGTGATGAGGAAAGTGTGCCAAAGTCAACAAATGTGAGCAACAAACGCATAGCAGTGAATACGACGAACGCCAGTGGTTTTAGTTCGAATCCAATGTCTATCTCTCACATGCCAGATGGGCCATCTGGGGTGAGTCATAAGGCCTAACTTTCCCTTTCTTGACTCTTGCTTCTGGTCTGTAAATACTGTATAATTCCCTCAATGTTTCAAGTAGGCAGTTCAAACAAAATCTTTCCTCTCATGAAGGCATTTTACTCCAGTTGAGTTTGAAACTACAAGTATCTCCTGTATCGTTATGATTAGAAATAATATATATTTGTATCATCTCATCATGTTAAATTTAAAAGGTAATCCAGTTCTCTGGATAAGTAGGAATACAAATTAATAGACATTATTCTAGTCTCCATTGGGTAGGAATAAAAATTAATAGAGCTAGTCACATTATCTGGCTGAGTCGAAATAAAACTAAATAGACTTCGTCTCAGTCTGCGGTGTAATAGAAAATAATTCTATTCTGTCGGGTAGGAATAAACATAAGCAGACGTAGTCACACGCTGTTTGAGTACAAATAAACATTAATAGACGTAGTCCTACTCTGAGTACAAATAAAAATTAATAGACGTAGTCACACTGTCTGTTTGAGAAAACTAATAGACGTAGTCACACACTTCGTTTGAGAAAACTAATAGACGTAGTCACACTCTTCGTTTGAGTAGAAATGAAAGTGTACTAGACGTAGCCTCAGTCTCCGGTGTAATGGACGTAGTCCCACTATCTGTTTAATTAGATATGAAAATTAATAGTTGTAGTCACACTCTCCGTTTGAGTAGAAATAAAAATTAATAGACATAGTCCCCCTCTTTGTTTAGTAGAAATAAAAATTAATAGATGTATTCTCAGTCTCCAGTGTAATAGACGTAGTTGTAGTCTCCAATTGAGTAGATATAAAATTAATTGACGTAGCCCAATCTTTGGTTGAGTAGGAATAAACATTAATTCTAGTCTCCCAAAGAATAGTAACTGCAAAGGTTCCGGTGCTTGGTTCTGTAGAAGTGAAGAGAGCCCTGGTCTCACATTACGTAGGAATTGAAATTAGCTTCGAACTCTGGCTTTACAGAATGAACAAGACTAATTCCACAGTTGTAGACTTAAAATGCTTTTGTGGTTTATATTTCAAACGGCTTTAGAATCCCATTTTGTAGAATAAACAAAACTAACTCATGTTTCCCATTGTATATAAGTGAAATAGCTGTCCTGTCGAATGTACACAAAATAGTATCTCTATATAGTGGAATATAGTGGAATTAAATATTGTTCTAGCCTTAAAATTAGTCGAACTAAAAACGGCTGTAGTCCCCCACTGAGTAAAATTGAAAATGACTGTCACATAATGGATTATGTAGCCGATACCCACCTCTTCTCTAAAAATAGACAACACATAAACCTACCTTCTAGAAAGGCTGACCATTATCCTCGGACTGGAAACATACCCGAATGTTCAGGACAACTCACTAAATTGACCAAAGTGCTGTTCAGCCACGTAATGAATGTACCAGAAACTCACCTGTAAATTGTCAGTGGAATGCAGCTGACCATTGAAGCAACGCGTATTTTGGCTTTTAACAACCTTAATAAGTTAGAATCACATTAGTAACCCTTACTTGCTAGTTAAAAACACAGCAGGAAGTCATCCTCTGTATACATTACTGCGAAAGGTATGTAGTTTTGCTTACCTAACAAATATTATGCTTATGCTATCTCTTGTTATATTTTGTTTATGATATCTAAATGTATGATGACAATGTAAAGTAAGAGTGTTTTGAAGATGATTTCACAGTCCACGTGTATTTTACTGGTAAATCTGCAGCACGTTATTTGAGATTTTGATTGACAAGTGTTTTTTTTTTAAGTCGTGAAACAATGCAAGAACAGAACAGCTTTATCTTGCATGTTGACTTTGATGAGTGTTGCAAAGCAAAGCAAAGCAACACCAAAGCAGAATGACCTAGTGCTAAGGACTGGTTCAATGAACTGTGTGAGCATTTGCTAACAACATTCACCCATCCACCCCTGACTTGTCAGATGGACATTCATTGTTCTTTTTTATGAGCGATGGTGTCTTATGTTATTTCTTGTTGAATACATTTCTTGTTGATACTTAGACCACTCGTGTTGGTGTGACACACGTACATGTTATATGTTGTAGTCTGTCATCTGTAATTACTTACTAAGCTGGCTGTATGTATCAAGGGGCTCGAGCTGTCTTCTACAACGTTCACTCTTCTATACTACATTATCTATTATTCAACTTTCTAACACGTGTGGCCAGCCAGAAGGTGTGTTTTAGGGATTAGCCTAAGGTTACAGGGGGCCTGATGTGGTGGAGAATAACATCTTGCCCATCTCCCAGCAAAAACGTCACAATGACATCTAGTCTCATACTGTGCATAATATAAATTACAATGTGAGTAAAGAATATAATTAATTCTAGTTTCGAGACGTGCAGAAACAAATATTAGGTCTGCTCTCCATACTGCATAAAATCTCAAGTCTTTGATTCCGTTGATTTGTAAAGTAACTATAGTGACATTGTTTCTATGCGTATGTGTCGAGGGGTGGGTGGGTGTTAGTTCCAGTCATATCATCTGTGAGAGAAGTAGCTGCAAATTCCCGTTGTAAACATATTTACAGTCTCCCGCTATGCATATGGAAATAGAAAATGGCTCCAGTCTTCTGTTGCCTGAGAAGATTCAATTCACTCGCTGTATGTGAACGGAAAATCACTTCAGCTTACCGTGCTGGTCAAACGGAAGAACTAATAATTCCTGATTTCCGTTTTCATATAACAGCATAGGCACCCGCAAATTATGCAAATAGGGTGCAAATGGAATTCGTTATTTGACCGTTGTGTTAAGTCACTCACGACATAATATATATGTCAAGAAAGACATTGTATTTCCTCTTATTCATTCTCTCTCTCTCTCTTTTGTTCAGAGCTCTAATCCGGTGGATGACATAACGGCACTAGAACTCCGAGAAAGCAATGTCAAAAACGATTCCTCCAAGAGCGAGTCGCCAAGACACGCCCTAGTGCCGCTGGATATCGCAGATGAAGAACTCACATACCAGAAGACCATGCAGAGAATAATTCAACGCTACATCTTTGACATTCAAAGAGAGGCTGAAGTCACAGAAGGTATGCCCATACTCCAAAGAAAGTAGTTCGTTTTTCTTCCAGTAACAAAACAAAACACAACGAACAGTTAGCATTCATTGATATAGAAGACAAAATCACAAGAGGTTCTTTATTAGAAGAACTCCGAATTTCAGTCTTCTGAATCATAGATACTTCTAGAAATGGGGTAGGTAGAATGACAAAGCTTCAGTACTTCTGAAGGTCAACGTGCCCTTATGAGTTTATTCTTGTCCAGCGTCAATCTTGCGTCACATCTCACCCCTACCACCCCGGTTACTTTTGCTGCCTTATAGTCTCCACTGTAGTTCATCAATGCATATATATATATATATATTAGTACTGAAATGTCTGCTTGTGTTTCTATTTTTTACTTTGTTTTAAAGTCCCAACAAGCTTACCCACTCAATATTTTGTCTTCTCCTTGTCCATTATATATACGCTCTGTGATTGCAGTTCGTGGAAGAATTGACGTAAATGAAAACAAATATTTGATATCGACACAACTGAAAATACAGAATTTCTGCAAGAAGAAAAATGTTCGCTTACTACTCGCATTCTGTGCGAGAGAACTCTCCTGTTTAGCTACACAACAGTTACGCTCATGTGCTAATAACGAGTTCTTTATTTTTCAAATAAGATATATGTAAGTTTGAATGTGCATCAGTTGAAAATATCGTATTCTTTTGTTTCCCGTGGAAATACGTTCCCCATATTTCTTACATATCTAACACTCCGAATTTTCCGCCTCTCTATTGTGCTGAATTTCCGATGGAGACTGATTTAGTCACCTTACATGCAAGTGCATTTTTTTTTAATACAGTCGTGCCATGATCGCAATATAATTTTGCATGTAGAATTCTACCACCTTTAATATTTAAAAGGCGACGTCATTACGGCATGACGCATTCCTGAAAGTAATACCACTCCAAGACATAAAGATGAGGACTTATTACACTTCAGAATGTTTGCTTTGTTATTGTGTACAAATTAATCCTGTCTTATGTCTATTTAACAGATGATTTCGAAGAAATCAAGCAGGACATCCTCAGCTTCCGGTTTGAAGTGATGAACATGTGGAAGATGAAGGAAGCTGTGCACGAAGAAATGGCTGCCAATGTGAAATCTCTCCTCAAGATGATGGAGAGTGGCAAGTGCCGTGTCTCTGAAACCGGAAGCGTTATTTTCGAAGAATCAGACAAGGATGTCTAACTTGAACTCCATCTCGGTGTGCCTAAATAAAACCACTTCCTGTTCGATACACCAAATAACGTTTCTAACTTTCAAAGCAGTTTTCGCTTTAGTTTCCTAAACGGTACCAAATATATTGAATTTATTTCGCTCCATGTTCCGCTGTATTACACTGAAAGACATGAACGACATTTCAAAAGTAATATAGGACACTGTTTATTCACACGAATTCTACATTTTCTAAACTCTTACTTGTTAAAACTGTTTCTGTTATAACTGTACAGTTAGCTATTAAAATATCATTTTTGAAACAATGTGCTGTATATATTGGTCAAGATCGTGATATATCTGCATCCGTATGAATAATAAATGGATTTTTACTTTAACTAACTGCCTATTGAAGATGTCCGATTTCTTTACTGCACACTGAAATCGCTTTAGACTTCGCTCTCCATAGAGGTTCTTTTGATTTCACTCTACATAGTTCTTTTCATTTCACTCCATATAGAAGTTCTTTTTATTTCACTCTATATAGAATTTCTTTTCATTTCACTCCACATAGAAGTTCTTTTGATTTCACTCTATATAGAAGTTCTTTTGATTTCGCTGATTATTATATTTGATTTTCATTTGCTGTCAGTCTGTGGTAGTTGTTTTGATTACACTGAAGTGAATTTTAAACACATAAAATATGGTTTGTGAAGGACCTTGCAGCAGGCGTATAAATAATTTGTTAATTGTTTGATGTTTTGATACACGTTCTTCCACTGGGCATGCGCAGTGATACGTGTACCGTTTTTTGGAAACTACCAATCGTGTCTTTCGAGTGTGTGTGTGTATATAATATATATTTGACACACATATGCCTTTAAATGCACAGAAATTAAGCTTTTAGATTGGTAGATTGATTAGCTTGTAGAAATCATACAGACTATTTAAAACATTTCTTCTTTTTTTTATATTAGTTTTATTTACTTTTACTCAGAATAAGTTTCTGCAGTAACTCGTAACTGCTTTGCAGGGTGATAACTTCGCAATTTTTCATATTCACAACGTGAATACAATCTCAGTTAAACATTCATTACAGGTAACACATTAAGGAGAGGAATATATTCACACCGACACATTAATTACACTTAGAAATTAATACAATCTCCCCGACACATTCATTATAGCTAGCACATTCAAGCATACGCTAACACGCGACACACAGATAAACGGCTAGGCTAGCATTCGTTTCTCGCAAACATTACATTTTACCAGTGTAATATATCTCAGAGAGAGAGGGGGGAGAGGGGGAGGGAGAGAGAGGGAGGGAGAAAGAGAGAGAGCACGCAAAAGAATTAAGCAAATTAATTAAAATACTTTTACAAAAGCAAAAGTCCTCATTGTTATTGGTACGTTAATAAAAACTTGTCTCCGTTAAGAGTGATGACTGAATACGAACAGTTGGACACGATAATTACCCTAATTATTTTATAAAGTCCTGTCTTGCACATTCTCGCGAAGATAATTTGTTATCCCGATTCTTTTATAAAATCCTAGTCTTGCACATTCTCGCGAAGATGTCTACCGGAATCTTGGAGGACTGACGTAGACTAAGACGCACTGGCTTATTTGACTTAACTAACAGCAACCTAAAGGCACTAGTGTTCTATACCAATCAATTTGAACCGAATGATTGATGTATACTTACACAGACTGACTTGATTGTTGAGTTCAAGAGCGTTTATTTTCTGCATCAATCAACGTGCACGCACATACCGATGTATTTCCACATACACACACTCATCAGAACGATAGCCAAACATCACCGATATGTTACATCATTATATACTCATTGACTAACGTATCTATGTTGACGTACTAACAATCCAAAAGCACAAATGATTTATATCAGTCAATATTGACTGACTGATTGCTTGTTTATCGCTCTGACTTACTAACATAAAGACAAAAGCATTTATTTTCCACTTCAGCCAAATTGGAACTTCTGACTGGTATATGCAACCGCTTGCCAAATGTCACTGATATTCTAAAGTGAGCAAATATTCATTTGCTGACAGAGATTATCTGAGTTACTATACTAACTAAGCCAAAAGTAATTGATTTTCTACATCAGCCAAATGTCTACCAACCGACTGGCGTTCACTAGAATCTATTATTAAGAAAGCCGATTAAATAATAATTCTTTTTTTTTAAATGAAAGCGTCTCATTTTCTTTCATGACAGGCACATTATCATTGATTTCAACTTTGGGCACGTGATCGAGGTTATAGCGCCTTTGCACTGTCAATACAAAATGGCGTCAGCCTTTGTGGCATCGAGTATTGAATAATATGTACCTGTGTATTAACCAATTCTGATAAAGGTGAAAGACAATATGTATTTTCGTTTAAAATATGCACACTCTCGCACCGGTTAGTGATGAATAAATTATCAAG
The DNA here is from genome assembly GCA_028829895.1 of Sinotaia quadrata. NCBI lineage: Eukaryota > Metazoa > Mollusca > Gastropoda > Architaenioglossa > Viviparidae > Sinotaia > Sinotaia quadrata. Next base: position 49,440,052 of record CM054181.1, on the reverse strand, counting down.
AACGAGTGGTGTAAGACTGAGTAGCAGAGTTTGTAAACACGTTTTGAAGTGGCTGACTTGCTCGTGGGTAATTGTCCCTCAAGCACGAACGCACATGTCATCGAGACAAAGTGTCGAATATGGTTAGATATAAAATAACTTTGAAAACTGGCGGTGATTAAAGAGGAGTCGATTTGTGCAAACAAGCGGGTTAAAGGTGAATCGATTTGAGAAAATAGGTGTGGTTAGAGATAAAGTGATTCTTAAAAACAGACGTACTTGCAATATGTTAATTTGCATGCAAAGTGTATACGAATCAGTTAGATGAAAACGAAAATCATTCTGTTCAATTTGCTGTTCAATGACAGTGTTTTTTCGAGGTTTACTTTCATTGAAACTGTGTAATACGGCGATTTGCTATGGTCAGCCGCCATTTTGTATTGGGGAAAACCATGTGGTGATTGTAATGCTAAAGGCGTCACATTTACACGTCACGAATTGGGAGCACAGTTGTTTAACAACAGCAATAAGTTCAGTATTCGTAGAGCTGATTGTGATCTAAAAAAAAGTAAAACGCTAACTCTTTAGTACTATAATCACCTTCTTCTCTACCAGTTCTCGGAGACAGTTCCAGAAGAACTTCTAACAGAATCTTTCTTTCACATAATAGCAAGCACAAACTGATGAATTCTCCCTCACAAATGAATGGGAAATTGTTCTTACTGGTATCTTCCGGTCTTAAATTACTAATCTGCTGGCCAATGACTGTCTACCGAAGATGGCTCGATCTATCGACACGTGACCTGGACATGATTTATGTGTGTGTGTGTGTGTGTGTGTGTGTGTGTGTGTGTGTGTGTGTGTGTGTGTGTGTGTGCATAGGACCGGTATACAAAACTGCCATTTCTTGACGATTGTCACGATCTTTTATTCAGACATTCAGACATTTGTAAAAAAAAAATGTTTTAACTTGTAAATCTCACACATTTATCACTCCTGTAGCTATGACCGTTTCACTATTTATGAAGGGAGGACTATCTCACCAGAGTGTGTAGAGAATAGCTCGCCAGATTTGTACAGTGACTATTTCGTCACTCTTCAGGATATGATAATCCCATCAGACACATGTCACGCAATAATGATTTTAAATGAACTTTATTACATGTGCTTAAGCGTCTCTGTCTCGTTATAATTTGATTTTATAAATATTATTATTAATATTATACACCTCAGATAGCATTGTCCTAATGGCCCGGACTGTGTAAATCAAAATCCAATATTTGAAATATTAGTACTTGTTCGTCATTGTGTTTACGCTTCAAAGATATTCAATAATAGTCCATATTTATTATGCTTTATCAGTAATTATCTTCTGCACGGTTATATACGATGGACGAAATTAATTTTATATTTGCTATACGCCTTGTATAGCATCTGTTTAAAAGAATTGTTTTCTTGTTGTTCTAATACAGTACAACATATGCACATGTATTTCTAATGCACGCACGCATATGTTTGTTTATGTGTGCATGTATGCTTGTGTGTAGGTGTGATTGTGTGTGTGTACATGACTTTGTGCAAGTATGCATGCACGCATGTATGAGTGTATGTATGTATGTATGATTGTGTGTATATTTGCGTGTATGCTTATATGTACGTAAGCATGCACATATGTATGCTTGTGTGTATGAGTGTATTCGTGCGTGTTAGTATATGTGCTAGAGTGTGTGTGAGAGATAGAAACAGTATTTATTTATCCAAAACTGATTATGAAATTTACCTCCGTATATAATTTTGTTTCGTCTATTTACTGACGACGAATATAGTGTGTAAAATATTTTCAGCATAAATAGATTTCCTAAAATGTTTGACCGTTTTCAGTAACATAACTGACCATTGCTCAGATAATACATGTGTGCATTGATGTACAAGTAATTATTTAGCTACTTGAATAGTTATTTATTAACGTAAGGATGTAATACATTATGTTTACAATAGACAATTGACATGTTGATAATTAAATATTTTGTTAACTTTCCATCATCACTTTCTAAATAACAAAATGTATATGTATAATATAATGATTTTTTTTCAATTGAAAGTTATGAGTGGTTGTTTATTTTTTATTTTTTCTTTGTTTTCTTGTTACTGTTTCTGTATAATTATTAGCTTATTTCAGTGTTTCTCAGTGCCCTAGCTTGCTATCATTGTCAAGATATAGAGTTGTACATATACGTAACTAATTTATAGGATTTAGTTAAATGACACAAGAACGGTAATCCAAAACCTACAGATTGCACTTCTCATTTTGTTTTCACATTTAACCACACTCTATTTTAGTCTGGTGGACTTCGCGCATAACCATTTTTAGCGTAATAAAGCGAACGCTTGGTTAAAAGAAAATCCCAGAAATAAATTATCGGCATATGCGTAAACATAACTGCTTTCTCCTCTCCCATTTTTTTTTTACTTCTAAATTCACACAGTTTGACAAATACGTTGTGTCTACTGGACAACACGCTATTTTTCTCTTTTGCCAGAATTCAGAACTATTTGTAGATTTACGACTCTCTCGTGGCAGCGAAAGTTAGGAACTGATTTTCAATTTGTCAATGACGTAATTGACTGGGAATAAATAGCATGACCAGTAATAATGAGATCTATAACCGATTAGTGGATGACTATGGCTGTACTGTGTGAGATGTCTGTATGCAATCTGATATGTATGTTTGAATAAATTATAATGGTTTGATTTGGTGTTGAGTATAGTTGCATTTTCATGATTAACATGGTAGAGTTTTTTTGACACATTGTATTACTCGAAATGAGGGTGAGAAAGAGCGTGCGAGAGTGTATTACAATGACACAAAGGTCTTATATTATATTGTTGCAAACTACTAATTCACGCCTTTAAATAAATAAGATATACTACCTAAATAAATATGATTTGTTATGTTGTATTTGCTTTTGTGAACCTGATCAGTGTAATGAACATTTTGGTATAAGTAGAATATTTTGAGAATGAGAAAAATAATTAGTAAGTTTTTCTCTTTCTCTATCACACTCCTTTCTGTTGACAAGACCGTACGGTGTGGTCTCTCTGCCACGAATAGGTACACAAATACATATTTGAACAACAGTAACCCATTTTCTAATTACTCTCTATCCCGGACACGTACATACATCCATACAAGAACAATACTAATTCTCACTCTCTCTCCGGACACGTACATACATCCATACAAGAACAATACTAATTCTCACTCTCTCTCCGGACACGTACATACATCCATACAAGAACAATACTAATTCTCACTCTCTCACCGAAAAATTTATCCAAACAATCAGTCTAATATCATTTGTCCATATATGTCAGTGTATCCAAACAATCGTGTATGTCATTGCCCACTATACCTAAGTAGTCTTATTTATGAAGAGTATAACATTAGTAATTTTTTTTTTGTTTTAACTTCTTTATTATCATTCACTTTCAACATACTGTATCCTGCTTACAGATTACACCACTCATATAGACTATTCTAATAGCACCACTCATGTAGACTATTCTAATGGCACCACTCATGGAGGCTATTCTAATGGCACAACTCATTTTAGACTATTCTAATGGCACCACTCATGTAGACTATTCTAATGGCACCACTCATGTAGACTATTCTAATGGCACCACTCATGTAGACTATTCTAATGGCACAAATCGTGTTAGTAATAGTGAAATAAAATTACATTCTTGATTTTTCCCCATTTTCACTCTCAAGTGATGCGATCCCTTTGTCATTTGCTGATAAATAAAATCTTGAACGAGAGTTGGGTAAACATATTGTATAGATATATCGAACGTACCACCAATCCCTTGCATGCTTACCAGACACATGGTGTACTTCAAAAAATGCAGCATCAAGGCAAGCAGATTCTGATGACGTAGTGTGGAGGTAAAACATGCAGCACGCAATGCATCAAGATATATATGGTGTAAAATGGACTTAACAATGCCCTGCACTCAAAAAGGTCAGATTCCTATGATTTCTCAAATAGACGTAACAATGCGCTGCAGACTAAATATCCAGATTCATATGATGTAAGACAGATGTAACCACACGCAGCAGACAAAGAATCCTATATTCCTATGATGTAAGATAGACGTATATCACGCAGAACACAAAACACCTATATTTCTATGATGTAATATACACGTAAGTACTTCACGTATCTCACGTAACCCCTCATTCCGTCTTAAGGAGCATCCAGCTGCACATGCGCAAACAAATATGGGATCACTCCATCCTTAATGTCGGGGCAGCTTGATTTGAAAGATAAAATAAAAATCACTATTGTCTCTCCAGTGAGGTGACAGAAGTGCGCAGTTAAAAATAAAAACACAATATGTTCGCATGAATTGGTTCCAAACAGGTATTTTCGGCATCTGAAGCCGTTACCAAATTGCGCGAGACAAAAGAAAGGTGCGGCATTAACTTTCACTATAGAATGCTATTCACAGTCTCGAGCCACTAAGAAGGGTTCCAGTCTTAGGGTAATCAGTGCTCTTGTCGCTCCTTTTTTCGTCTTTGAGCTTTCTAAATTTAGCACCTTCCTTCCTCCCGACACTGGTCGGGGCCAGGAGGGTCAACTCGGAAGCGATCAGCTTGGCGCAGCAAGTCAGGTTGCGCACTGACGCATCGCGCTGTTCCATGAGCTCCATTAAGTCCCATTTCGTGTTGTAAATGTTTTGACGTATCTCGTCCACTTTTTCTGCAACGAAATAATTTGCCGTGTGCAATCATCACTGAAAATGATTAAGGAACGGAGAGAAAGTTTGTATGATTTTAACTGTGCAATTAGAACTGGACATGAGACTTTTAGAGACTGAACGAATAGTTCAGGTGGGAGGAAAAAGAGAGTCTTGTGAATACTAAATATGTGTTCGTGAATGATGATCGTGAGCTAAAAGCGTGCTAGGATTAAGTATGGTTATCAGTAATGTGTGTCAAACAAGGGAGGGAACTCTTGTATCTATTTATAAAATTATAGAAGAGAGAAACAAATATTACGAATGGTGTTACGGACAAAATATTATCTTCACTGCTAAATTTTCAATAATTTAAATACCAGCATTTTGGTGCATTGTTTCGATTATGCTTTATCAAATGCTTCAGTTTCTTTTAGTATAAAAGGATAATTTAACAATTGCAGTAATAAATGCATGTATTTAAAGAATTGTTGCATTGATTACATTACAACTGTCAGTGTAAAACACGTTATAAAGATGAACGCATTAGAAAAAAGGGACAACAATCAAACTATTCACCACAATTCACACAGTTTTCATTGAGTGTTAATTTGCGTTCATCGCACTATCCCCACCTTGCTTTAATACTCATTTTACCTACCTCTGCCCAACTCTTCTTCTCTCTGTATATCAAATATATACCGTTGTACGATGGTCTCCATAATTTCCTGAAACAAAGAAATGCATGCATGCCTTCGTAAAATGGTATTCATAATTTCCTGAAACAAAGAATAGCTGTTTGCCTTTGTACAATGGTCTCTGTGACTTCCTGAAATAAAGCAAAGAAATTAAAACTAAACTTGAAGGAGGAGATCAATAACATGCTTTTATACTTAAGAATGAAGCGATAATTAATAAAGGTTTAACATCTACACCTAAGGTGATTCATTTCTCAAGGTCACATACAATTTTACAGGTTATGAATCTCAGTCTAAAGGGTCGTATTTTGCAGACAAATATACTGTGTTAGAAATTAAAGACTAAAAAGCTGTGCTTTTGCAGGCAACATCTTGGAATGCAGAGTGTAAATATTGGGAAGCATAACTTCAGAACAAGACAAGCATGTGCCTGTTGAAACGCTTCTTTTTTTAATTTTCATCAATTGCTATAGTGCTCTTGGTGCCAGATCCTTCTCCAGGAAGCAAATAGAGCAAGACAAAAGAAAATAAAAACTATATGCGAACGCTAGAGTAAACGTGAATTAAAGTAAAGGATTCCAAAGCGCTTATAATGAATGGATGAAAGTGATATAATTCCACACCTTCATTGTTCGTCTGTTTACTTCGATACGGTAGTCCTTATTCTTGCATACAGAGTTCTCTTTCTTACATATAGAGTTCTCTGTGCTACTGTTCTCTTTCTTACATATAGAGTTCTCTGTGCTACTGTTCTCTTTCTTACAAATAGAGTTCTCTGTGCTACTGTTCTCTTTCTTGAAGGCCGTCCCATATAGCTTCGTTCTCTTTCTTGTATTTATATACATAGAGTTCTCAAAGATATAAATTCTTTCTTGTATTTATATACATAGAGTTCTCAAAGATATAAATTCTTTCTTGTATTTATATAGAGAGAGTTCTCAAAGATATAAATTCTTTCTTGATAAAGTCTAGATTTTCTTAAATTGCAGTTTCTTCTTTCTTCTATATAATTTCTCTGTGGTATTGTTTTCTTTGTCCATGTTCAATACTTCATTGTAGTCTCTTGTTTGTATATATAATCATTATATTTCTCTGTGGAATTATTCTCTTTCTTGTAATTATAATGTATTCTCTCTGGACTTCTTTCTTGTATACATAGTACTTAATATCCTTTCTCTTTGACTTGTTTATGTATTTCTCTTTGATTTTTCTACTGTTTTATTTCTTAGGATTAGTACTTTGGGCAGCTTTCCATTTTGTGTGTGTATATTTCTCTCTGATACTGCTTTCTTTCAAGTATGCATATATATATATATATATATATATATATATATATATATATATAGAGAGAGAGAGAGAGAGAGAGAGAGAGAGAGAGAGAGAGAGAGAGACAACAACGATTGAAACGACGCTTAATGGTCGTGTATTGCATCATGCTACATCACAAAACTACGTAAATCCTATTGTTATTCATTCATCCTACAAAGTTAATGGTACATCACAAAACTACGTACATCCATCCTATTGTTATTCATTCATCCTACAAAGTTAATGGTACATCACAAAACTACGTACATCCACCCTATTGTTATTCATTCATCCTACAAAGTTAATGGTAGGTACATCACAAAACTACGTAAATCCTATTGTTATTCATTCATGCACATTTGCTGGTACTGTACCGTATACGTTGACTTTACAGGACTGTTCTGATGAGTTGCATATTCGTTTGACCTTTTACAGCGTTTTGGGGATTCCTGTGTTAGACAAGAAAAATGATTTTACTCAGTGATGGTGCCTTTTCATGCCATCAGTCTCTTAAGAATCTTTTCATGAATATTCTGTTTCCATTCTGAAAAGATCATAATTACATATACCATACAATTTTCAACTATTGTAGAAGGGTTTAGTTAGATTCCTCTAAATACTGAAACTGACAGAATACTGTAAATCTACAGAAAATAGAGTGAATCAAATAGTAAATTAATAAAAAGAAATATGACTAAATATAAAAGCAGATAAAGATATAAAATGTTCATCTAGCTATATATCTATGAGGAGTTGAAAGAGTGATCTATTATATTTTATTTAAATTTATCCATCTTATACGATATCACGCCCTAAAAGAAACCTATCTGTTCCAAAAGGCAATCATGTGTGAAAAGAAAGCATATAGAGCGTGAAACATGAGGCGCGACACTACTTAGAATCTTAGATGGAGATTCAAACCTCGCTAACGTCGGTGAATGCAATGTTCGGGTACGCTAGTCGACGATGATTGGTTGCATGAGGGAGGGCACCCTCCTCTGGCTGCGCACCCTTTCGTGCCCTGGCTATTAATTTCAGGACCCCGTCTCGTAATAGCTCGAGCGCGTTCAGAGGTACAGGCAGCACGAAGCCGGGCGAGATATACTCCATGTACAGCTGACAGCGGGCGTACTTCCACTCAGAATCGATGTCAAACTGACACATACAATTTATATACATAACTGAAAGAGAAGCGGATGTTGTCAATCTAGCTGTCATTTAGAGATCGAAACGTTAAAACTGCAAGTATTCAGAAGCTACCTATTGAGATCTGGCTAAAACGTTGACTATTGGCTACATGATCAGGTGAAGACAAGATAGATATTGTCAGGATCACCAGGAATCAGTGACACATTAATTTTGCCCGGACTGGAAAATAAATATTAAAACGAAATGTGTATGCACGAGCAGTGTAGATAAAATAAACAGAAAGAACTTCCGTCTCTTAACGTCTTCCGATTTTTCACGAGAGTTAAGCTATAATCCTAAAGGGATATATACGCACTAAACAGGGAGTTACTATCAGTTTAAAGCAGTGGTGCACAAACTCCGGCCCGCGAAGAGTCGCCGAGTGGCCTGTGATGTCCAACGAAAAAGTCAAATATTTGGTGCACTACCAGATCAAATGGCTGTAAAATTTGCCTGGCAGTATTGCCATTAATTTTGCAGTGGTGCATATCACCAATTATCCGGTTTACCAGAAGTACCCGCCATATTTTCCGTTGTTTATTTTGATTATATTTTTGTGACAAAATGGCAGCTAATAGTAAAAGAAAAGTTGACAATGAAAACCGGCAGTTTAATGATGACTGGACTGTACAATACAGTTTTCGGTGACTGCTTCTGGTTGGTGCATCCATGCTCTTTCTGGGGTTTTTATGCCATAGTTCTCAAGGATTTCTTTGTATGTGTTTTGCCACTGGTGTTGTTTGGTGTATTCTGTTCCAGCCAGAACCTGACATCCAGATAGTAATTGCTCTGTTGTCTCTTCCACGAATTTGCAGAGTCTACATTTGGAATCATTTGAAATTTTCATGATTTTCATTTTGTGTGATTTGGTGTTGAGTGCTTGATCTTGTGCAGCTGTTATGAGTGTTGTTTCTGCTTTCAATCCTGCCTCTTTCAACCATTTGTACGTCGATTGCTTTGTTGATATTTCGTCGGCTTTTCGTACATACTGGCCATGGAGAGGTTTTTGGCTCAAGGTATATGCTTGTGCTTGCTTCGTTGTTTTCTTCCATGTTTGTTTGTCTGTTTCTGGGGGTTGGAATAGTCCACTAATCTTTACTGCTTCTATCATTGGATCATCTTTGCTGTTATTCCATACATAGTCCACAAGACCAATGACTTCTCCTTCAATGACATGTTTGATTTTCTTGAGACCTCGCCCTCCCATTTTTCGAGATACATAGAGCCTGTCTATGTCTGCTTTGGGGTGTAAGGCTTTATGTATTGTGAGTAGTTTTCTTGTTTTTTTCTGTCCAGTTTATTTATTTCATTTGCTGTCCAATCCAGGATACCTCTAGTGCAGCTTACTACAGGTATTGCGTATGCATTATGGGCTTTATTTTGTTCGCCCCAGTTAGCTTGGACTTCAGGACTTGTCTAACACGTTTTTCATATTCTCTACTAACTTTGGACTTCACTTCTATCTGCATATTTTTTTTTGATGCTGTAGTATCCCAAGATACTTATATCCCTTTTCCATTGAAACATCATTGATTTTTCCGATGTCGAATTGCAGGCCCTCTGTTGTTTTGACCCTGCCTTTCTGGTTGACAATTATTATTATTATCCAGTCTCTTTCCACGACTTCTGTTTGACTGTCGGCTGTGATCCAAGGTCTCGGAATCTTACCAAGATTCTGGGAGATCCAAGGTTTTACGGAGGATGTGGGCACTTCCGAGGAGCGCTGCTTTGAGTAGTGGAGCGATTCTGTGGTTTCCAGGGAGTTTATTCAGGTAGCCTTCCAATTCTGATGTTATGTTCCCTAAGGCTCCTATCACTATTGGTATCACTTCTGCTTTTACATTCCACAGTCTCTGGATTTCTAATCTGAGGTCTTGGTATTTTTCTATTTTTTCTCTTTCTTTTGGTTTTATGTTTCTATCACTTGGAACAGCGACATCAATAATTGTTACTTTTCTGTTGGACTTATTGAGAACTACAATGTCTGGTCGTCTTGCAGGAATCACCCGGTCTGTTCTTATCTCGAAGTCCCATAGTATTTTGACTTCTTCTGTTTCGGTGACTGCTTCTGGTTGATGCATCCATGCTCTTTCTGGGGTTTTTATGCCATAGTTCTCACACAGATTTCTATGTATGTGTTTTGCCACTTCATTGTGTCGTTTGGTGTATTCTGTTCCAGCCAGAACCTGACATCCAGATAGTATGTGTTCTGTTGTCTCATCCATGGATTTGCAAAGTCTACATTTGGAATCATTTGAAATTTTCATGATTTTCGTTTTGTGTGCTTTGGTGTTGAGTGCTTGATCTTGTGCAGCTGTTATGAGTGCTTCTGTTTCTGCTTTCAATCCTGCCTCTTTCAACCATTTGTACGTTGATTGCTTTGTTGATATTTCGTCTGCTTGTCGTACATATTGGCCATGTAGAGGTTTCTGTCTCCAGGTATGTGCTAGTTCTTGCTTCGTTGTTTTCTTCCATGTTTCTTTGTCTGTTTCTGGTGTTTGGAATAGTCCACTCATTTTCACTAATTCTATCAGTTATTATTATTATTATTATTATTATTATTATTATTATTATTATTATTATTATTATTATTAATGAATTTATCGAATTAAAAATAGATTTTTAGAGCTAAACCAAGTTGAAATGCACATTGAAATAGATCATTAATTACGTATTATGTTAGTGTTGTCGCAACAGATCAGTGACAATACATTTTATTGTATTGTAAACAAAGAAACATCGGTTGTTAATGTAGTTCAACAAACAACTTAAATCTTGAGTCCATTTTCAATTGTTTTATTCCTATAACATTTTTTTTTAAAAGAGAAAAAGCAATTTGCGCAATGCCACTACCACCACCCTTTCCCCACCCCCATCAACACTAACTCACAGAAAACGTACCACAGTCTTTTCAAACGATCGCGCCATCATCGCGATGAGAAGGTTGACGAGCACGATAATGATGGCGATGTGATAGGTGGCTGAGATGACATTCCCGACGCTCTCAGTTAATTTTGCGTTTGTAAATTTGTCAGGTGCCTTCAGCTCGTCCAACGCTCCTCGTCCGTATATCCACCAGAACACCGTTCGAAACGTGGCTATGAAACTTGACGAAAAGGCAGAGTTAAAAATGATATTCATTCTGCTAAAGAAATTAATAGATCAATACAGGCTTGTAACTCTCAATATCGACTTTAAGAAACAAGCTAGATGCATTCCTGATTAAGTGATAGAAACCCGTTCTTAAGTTCCTGTATGGGTAGATGAATATTGGTTAGGGTTGTATTATTACCGAACAAATACGTGTGTTGAAGTCGAGATTAGATGGACAGCTTAACATTGTTAATGTACCAAAGGTCACCTGCGTTTCACATACACGCACGCGTTTAATGGAATCATGCATAAATGGAAGTGAGTAAGAGACATCTATCTATCTATCTATCTATCTATCTATCTATCTATCTATCTATCTATCTATCTATCTATCTATCTATCTATCTATCTATCTATCTATCTATCTATCTATCTATCTATCAATCAATCTATCTATCTATCTGTGTGTGTGTGTGTGTGTGTGTGTGTGTGTGTATGTTTGTGGAGAGAGAGAGAGAGTGAGAGAGAGAGATGGAAAAACATTCGGACGGACAGATATGGGAGAACACGTGATTCAATAGATAAAGAAGCACGGGCAGATATTTAGAGAGTAAAATGAATAAATTGATTAACTGAACGACCGACAGACAGATAGTGTATCCCAACTGATTACAAATTACACATTTTTTAATGAAAAAGCCTTACAAAATAAAGAAGACATTAACAGGTGAACAGCGCCTGCTATAAAAGTGCATGAATATAAAATGAGAAAATATACACATTGTTGTAGTGCTTTTGTACTGTAGTGCGAGCTGACTTGTCTTTCATTTAAAAAAAAAATTTAAATCGTCACCACCTTAAATATGCACGAAATGTGAACAACATAATGCAATGTCCCACAATACAATATTCTACGCAACAAACAAATAAGTAATGAATAAACAGACAAATACTTAACAGAAATGCATAAAGATTAGAAACAACAACATAATAACAAGTACTCCTTGAAACTTGTTGCAGCATTGGTTTTGTCTTCCTGAATGCTCTCTCCATAGTCAGAGTCGCTATAGTACCAGTAGAGGCTGCGGAGACTGACGATGAACGCCATCCAAGCAATTACCAAGAATGCCATGAATTTCAGGATGTCCTAGGAAACAATATTCCATACATCTGTTCACTGGGATATACAAAGAAGAATCTCTACAGTTCTTTTAAATGACATTAATTTTAATTGATTTTAACATTTGCACACTTGAATTGTTTACCTCGATTTGGAATTATGCTGTTTCACAGTATCTCTTAATATACAAGACTGGGCATTAAGCACGTAAACGGCTACTTAAAGTGGAGTCAGTCGTTTTGTTGATGCGATTTAAGACTATTTTTAGACTTCAAAGGAATTATAAAGAAACTGAACAGCTGTTGCGCGTTTCAAATGTCATTTTTATGTATTGGTGAGGGCATTATTGCTTTTGCGGTTTGGGTCACAATTCAAGTTTCGTACCAAGCAAACTTTTGACTTGTCAGTTGCAATATTTAATTTAATATATTTAGGGTTCACTTGTCAAGTGATACTTTAATTTATCGAAGAAAGGAAGGAATGGGGGAGGGAGAAGGAAGGAAAGAAACAGGAAGAAAAAAATGGCATCATTTGACAAGAGATTAGTGAAACTGCAAACTAAAGAATGAAGTAGACAGACCAAGATCGTAAGTAAACCAAACTAAACTAACGACCTCGTTGCTGCCCGACACTAGACATTAAAGACGAGTATTTACTGACTTAGATGTCAAGCCCACTTTCTACTTTCATCAATTTTACAGGCATGTGATGAAAATTTATGTTCAGAAAGGAAAAGATATAGTACAAATGGTGTGGAGACAAGAGATGTGTAAAAAGGTATTAGGTGGAATCTTTTACGAACATCGCCTGCTCTTTCCGATTTTTAACTTCCAACATTTGTGTAATGTGCACATATGTGTACGTGAGCACATGAGACCATATTTATCATCCCTTACGGTAGATATTTATTATAATTTATGACAGTAACGAATCACCCGCAATTTTTGTCACCCAAACTATGATCAGACACAGTCCACTTGAAAGTGACACCAGGCTACTGCGTGTCCTCAAGTAGAACAATTTCAATTAGAATTGGTCACGGCTTGGTATCCAGACTAGGAATCTTAGTATAATCTGGAGGCCACGATACATTAACTATCGAACTGTCAAGGCAACAAAACATCATTGTTGTAATAATTGTAATTTCTTATCTTAACAAGAATAATAATGAACAATATTTTAAAATTAATTGTTTGATAGATAGATAGATAGATAGATAGATAGATAGATAGATAGATAGATAGATAGATAGATAGATAGATAGATAGATAGATAGATACATACATAGTTACATAGATAGATAGATAGATAGATAGATAGATAGATGAAAGTGAAGAAAGAAAGAAAAGAACGAAAGAAAGAAAAGAAAGAAAGAAAGAAAAAGGAAAGAAAGCAAAGGAAAGAAAAGGAAGAAAGGAAAGAAAAGGAAAAAAGGAAAGGAAAGAAAGAAAGAAAGAAGGAAGGATGGAAAGAAAGCAGAAAGAAAATAAAGAACGAAAGTAAAAAGAAAGAAAGAAAAGGAAAGAAAAGAAAAGAATAGAAAGAAAGAAAGAAAGAATCATAATGAATCCAACAAACCATAATCATAACCTACATTCATCATGCGCCCCAGGCTAATTTGCATGGGACCCAGCCCCTCGTTTGCCGGAAGTAAGTGGCAAATGCGAGAGAAGCTTAAAACGTTGACGACGGCAAAGACGCTTTCAGACAGATTGATAGGATCCATTTCACTCCACAACATCCTGTCTAAAGTAAGAATGGTTGGGTGAGTGACATTCCACGAGCTCTAAAATTTAATATCTAGTAGACATTTATAAACTGTTGCTTAGCTTTTTCCGTCTATTTCTCTTCATTTAACAGATAAATTAAGAATCTTTTTAATTTTATACAGAAAAGGAGAAGCAAGAAGAAGATATATATTCCACAAAACATTATTGTATTATGTATGTGATTCGCCTTTCTTTTTTTAGACAATCAAACACCAGCATTTGGAGTTCAATTGATATCAGTCACCATCGTTTCAATTTCAGTTTCTAACATCAGGCACCATCATCTGAAGTTCAGCTTTTTTTACATGTAGAACAGCGGTTTAAGTTCAGTTTATACATTGTCAGATGTTCATTTGGGATTAATAAATTTTATCGCTTTAATTCTTATATGAATGTACAATGGCTCTCCTGTTTGTTTATAATACGCTATTACAGGGATTAAATTTGATAATTATGAAAGCAATACACTAAAGCTGTTAATGCAATACTCTTTGCCTATTGAATAATTACGTTTTTTTATGGAGATATGGAACAAACGGCACATAAATAAATCACATGGTTGTCACTTATAAAAAAATAATATGCTCAGGACATTATGTTTTGTATGTTTGAAATCATCAACTCAGAAAGAGGCTGGAACTATTCATAGAACTGTAAGAAACTATCAGGTTGTTGAGAGATGGAGAAAATGTGCTCTGCAGAAGTATCTTCTCATGGCGTTGGCTGATTATTAATGATCAAGAAAAACATCAAGAGTGAATGAGTAATACATAAATGAATCGGAAATAATAATAATAATAATAATAGCAAAAATATGTCCATGTAATAATAACATTCTTAACATTCAGTTCTATACTGTCCTCACTCAGTATTATACTGTCCTCACTCAGTGTTATACTGTCCTCACTCAGTGTTATACTGTCCTCACTCAGTCTTACTCTCCTCATTCAGTGTTATACATTCCTCATGTAGTCCTATGCAGTCCTACACTATTCTCATTCAGTTTTGTACAAATGTTATGCAATGTTTCACAGTCCTCGTTTGTTCCAGCAATTTTCATTAAGACTTTGCTCAGTTCCATACTTCGTTGGGCTCTTTATTCGAACTGTTTTGGGATTGGCCTGAAAAACTTCGTGGAAACTATAAATTTTTCAAGTAGGAGATAAGACCTTTTACAGGTTAAACATCGATCGACTTTACGAGTTCTGCGCTCTCAACGTTCCACAAGAAAATCAAATGTACATCAGGCTTCAGGCTTCTGACATGGCTGCAGTCTGCACAAATGTTTTGACCTTTACAATGTCTGATTTCGAAAAACTAGTGTGGAATGAATTCTGCTTGCAATCATTTGTAAACAGGATATTTTAATTAATTAAGTCAACCAACCTCAAATGATGTTTAATTAATATTATACAGTTCCAACAATTTATCACTTTATTCATTATTTATAATTTGACATGAGCTTGCCGACTTTTTGTTAATTTAGTTGGTTTAGTTTCTAAATTGTGGAATGATACAACATGGATGAAAAATATTAAATAATTAATGCATGCATTCATTTATTTAAAGTAAGAGATTGGTAATGTTCTTACCTTATGTAGACTGTTTTCTCATACTCTCAATACTTACCTGTAGTTGGTCAATGTGTACACATCATCCCGATGTTACAGACACTACATTACCCTTGTCATTGGTGGTAGCAATATAAAATATAAAATCAAAGATCTGTATATCTATGATGCCGATTGGCAAAATGAAATCGTCTACATTCTATATGTTTATTTGTTATAATGTCTCTGTTATAATGTTGCGCGAAATCGGCGTAAGCCAGGACCACACCCTCAGATAAGTCAGTCAGCCATATTTTTTTAAAAGTACCTATACAGAGCCAGTCTCTGTCATATTTTATGTACGTAACCTGTATCTAACCGGCTTGGGTGCTGTCTATCTCACATTTTATATACTTACCTGTATTTAATCGGTCTGTTTGCTGACTCTGTTATATTTTTACCTGTATTTAGCCAGTATAAATGCTGCTCTGTTTCTTTCATATTTTGCAGCATCATTGTAATATTCTTGCTCCCAAGTTCAGCAATGGCAAGCTTGAACTGAAAATAAAATAGCCATCTTGAACAGTTACACTCTACTGCTTAATTACATGATTCAATGATTCTCATCTTAAATTTGTGTGCAATAATGCATACATTGGTGTCAGTTCGTGTGTAGGAAATTATTAGACTTCCCACCCTTCATCTCTCTCGGATACAACTATGCACACATCATATCTATAAACCAAAACATTTTTCCGGCCACAACAAACAGGTGGAAATATATAACTGCTAGATTACCCTGAATGAAAAAATACAGTTAGAATCTATCACATGTAGTAAAATCAAAAAACATCTATACATACTAAATACAAAATTGTATCAGGAGGAGTTCCTACTTCCAAATTAATAGTTTGAGGATTTCCTGAAAAATGAAAAGTACAATTATACAACTTAACTCAACAAAGTTTTATTACAGAAAAGATCTTTACAAAAAAATTAGCTCTTTAATTTCTAAGTACAATAAAATATTAACTATTCCAAACATACCCAATGTGCTGTTAACCAAATCAAACCATTAATTCAAGACGTATTCTCAGACAAATGTCTGTTCAAAATTTGGACTAGTTCCTATACTTGCGTACACTAATTAGCTTGACTGGCTGAATGGGGAGACATCTGTTCTTCTAAAAGGATAATCTTTCAGATTAACAGTCTTATGAATTCTCGTAACAATGCCGACTGGCTTCTGGCCCGTGATTTATGAAAGCTGAGCGACAAGGCTGCAGGCAATTTGTGTCTACTCATGCATGACTAAGGCAAACATCTGGAGGTTTGCTAAATAATATGATTACACAATCGCATAGATGTTTGTAGACTGGACTGTCCAACCTATGATCAATATTCTAACGGTTAGGTATTTTTTATTCTTGATTACACAAAATCCCCTAAACGAAAATAATGAACATTTAATTTAATTCAACAATTTAATAAAATTTCAGAAAAGATATAACAATTAATTATCATATGTTATTTGCATTTCGGGTGTTACAGAATGATCAAGCAAGGCTATAACATTTTCTGTTTAATAGAAGAAGCTCTTGTCATGGCTGCTACTGAATTCTATAACTCTAGGAATCAAATTGTTCTGCGGACGTTTTCAACATAACAGGATGGCATGATGACATATCGGATATAAAAGCGTGGGGATTTTTAAATCTGGTATGGTGGAATTGGAATTTTATACCCAGGTATAAAGACAAGGGTGTTTCAATCCGGCGTGAAGACACAGAATTTCAAATCTGGCATGAAGAAAATGGTGCTTCATATCCGGCATAAGACAGAATTTCAAATCCGGCATGAAGACAAGAGTGTTTCATATCCGGAATAAAGACAAGGGTGTTTCATGTCTGACATGAAGACACGGCGATTTCACATCTATTCTGTTGATTAGGTAAAAGTTTTGTTTATATAAAACATTAATAATAGCTGCTTCCAAGAATTTTAGCCTAGAAGCGGAAAGTGCCTAGCTAATGGATTTCTCAAAGAAGCAATGTAATGTCATAGACTTAGACAGTAAAGTAGTGAGCACTGCGGTTAGAGGGGAATTTGAGGGAGTTTGGTGAGGGAGGGAGGGAGGGAAACCTTTTCTGTGCAGACACAAAGTCAAGTACGTAATGCACAACAACTATCATCTTCAGACTAGTTCAAAAGTTTTAAATTATTTGAAAAATTCTTGTCTGCGTGAAACGCCCTGCAGACCTTTAACGCTGGACCCGACTAACTGATCCAGCTCGTCACGATGGGACAAGAAGTTATGAATAACCACAAGAAAGAACCCGTCTAACTAAAGCAGGTTATCATAACGAGATAAAAAGCTGTTCAAAATAGCAATGACACAGGCCCGATTTAGAAACGATCTCGCCACACTGAGATAAGAATTCTAAGAATAAACAAACGCTGGTCTTCGTCAAACTGGTCGATTCCTGAATATGTGTATATAGTACTGCTTCATCTTAGCTGACTGCGGCTCATTCTTGATTTCTTTGCTTTTCAGTGATTCTGAAAACATAAGTGTAGTCACTATTTCCCTTCACGAGCAGAAATATTACGTTGATATAATTTAATTGTTCTATAAGTGCTATGCCGTGTTTCATTAAAACTGTAATAACCATATGTCAAGGTCAAGAGAGATGGAAACTTTCCCCAGTAACATGGTAATATAAGTAGAAGTAGATGGAACCTTTCCCAGTAACATGGTAATATAAGTAGAAGTAGATGGAGACTTTCCCCAGTAACATGGTAATATAAGTAGAAGTAGATGGAGACTTTCCCCAGTAACATGGTAATATAAGCAGAAGTAGACTCATACGTCAACAAGAACGTTTCTGTAATGTACATGTATAGACAGACAGACAGACACACACACACACACACACACACACACACACACACATACACACACACACACACACACATATTCGTGTGTGTGTTAAGAGAGCAGTTTAAATCACCACTGGAGCGTACGTTGATTATTTCGTCATCAGACGTTCTCTGATCTGAAGAGCTCCAGTGGGACCACTACCTCACACTTGTGTTCAGGGTGGAGGGCGGGAGGGCTGGCGGAAAGGGGTAAAGCAGGTCGGTTTGGCGTACACCCTCCACCGCCCTCCGTTATATATATATATATAGTACGTGTATGTCTGGTTGAATGTATGTGTGCATGGATGGAATAGGAGCAGGCTAAAGATAGACCTTGTACATAGCAAACTGCGACAGCGTCAGAACAGTGATGTAACCCGACAGCAGTAAGTAGTCCACGACGTTCACCAGACTCTTGAAGTGTGCCAGACCGCCTGTAAATGCTATCTGCTGTAATTGCTGTACTAGCATTCCTGTCAGGGTAGAGGAAAACGAAATAAAGCTATGATAGTAAGCACAAGTATTTAAATTAACGTTATTTGTTATAAGAGATATATCTCTTTTTCCTTCCTTGTGGTACTTACTCTTAGTTATCACATGCACAAACAGTTACTCATTTCGAAAAAGCAACAAACTGACATTCCTTGAAGTTTTTATTTAATAATCGTTCCTGAAAATAACTATTCGCAGTGGATATTTCTCGATCGGTCATGACGAACTTCTTTGGTCCCTTACCGACTCCCTACCTCGCTCACTCACCATACCTCTCTCACTCTCTCACACACTCCATACCTCTCTCACACACTCCATACCTCTCTCACTCACTCCATACCTCTCTCACTCACTCCATACCTCTCTCACTCTTTCACACACTCTATACCCCTCTCACATACTCCATACCTCTCTCACACACTCCATACCTCGCTCACTCTCACACACTCAATACCTCTCTCACACACTAATGAATGGTTCGTCTTATGGCTTTCAGAGAAGTATCACAAACCTACCCATTAATAATATTTTATTTATTTTTTTGCGATGGCAGACATAGTATTTGTTTTATCGTCTCGATGCATGTTAACAGAAATGTCAATTGTGTAACCAGCTAAGACTGATATTCAAAAATAATTTCCGTTTTCCATTATTGGTTTCAATATAAATATTAAATAGCATGTGGTGGTCATTTATTACAGCGTACGTAATTGACAATGAAGACGTTATTAAATGAAAACGAAAGTGAAAGAAGAAACGGAAATAGCCAGCGTGAGAACGGGAGAACAGTGGCGAAAAAAAAAAGAAGAAAAAAAGATGGTCAGAGAAACAGAAGGTGAAGGGCATATCGAGCGCATCATAACACGATCCATACAGAACCAGGATGGCGTATCGTAAGAATATGTAACTCTTTAACAACATGTAGATGCTCGTTGATTGAAAATTACAAGGAATGCTGTATAAAACATACAAAGAAACAGATTCTAATGTAATTATATATTTATACACATCGCCTTATGTATAATTATACAGATATATGCACACACTCAGGAACACACATACCAGCAGCGAAGCAGAAACGCAATCAAATTCACAATACATTAACATATGGAATGCAAAGAGCATACATAGAAAATGTACTGAGCGTGACGAACAAAAGTGAAGACTATTTTAAAATGAGTTTCTGTTTGTGCGTACTGCTATATCAGACCTTATAGTTCAAAGGAGACGTTTTTATACTGAAATCCATGAACCCTTGTACTTTTAAATAGAGATACGTTTAATTGGAAATACCCAATACTGATGATATGTTAAATATAAAGAACACTCACTGACCAACAATCCAAATAGTCAGCAGAAATTCGTTCACGGTAGGCTGATGTGGTCGTAATGGAAAGTCTTTTCCAAACAGGTCTTTCCCAGTCAGATTCCTGAATATAAATTGTTCTGGAGTCATATTCATAGTAATAGTTATTCATTCATTAGACCGTCATGTTCAAAACCATTAGGTCTCAGAAATAGCCACTGAGAGAAGATTAGTCAGAATAGATAGATAGATAGATAGATAGATAGATAGATAGATAGATAGATAGATAGATAGATAGATAGATAGATAGATAGATAGATAGATAGATAGATTTATTCAGTTATTTAAAGTGAAATAAAATATTAATTTTTCCATTTTAACAATTCTTCTATATCTGCCTGTATGCGATGCAAAAAAAAAAAACCAAGCAAACAGACAATGTAAGTTCTGCTTAAAGTAAAATAATTGTATTCTTGATTGTCTGAACATATATGCATGATTGTCTGCAACGGCTGAACAGTATGCCTGACTATCTGAATGTAACTGCTTGAAGTTTCTCTAAATGACTTTGATACTTTTGCACTTGATCGCAGCTTGATTCTCTGCATGTAACTTTGACCTTTTAATAACCCGTGTTGGATTGTTTACAATCTGATTACATAATGTATCTAAAACTGTGTGTTCATAAACTAGTATCTGTAACTTTCATTATTCTGTTTACTTATACCTGTACGTTTGATAGTTCAGCGCAATGGCATAATAATTGCTCTCTAAGGTGATCTTGCTGGACTCGCGTCCAAAGTTTTCAGTGCTCGACAAGATGACCAGCAGAAGAAACACAAGAAAGGAAATGGTATGTCCCATAAACTTAACCATCGGCTGTTTGGCCAGTTTTGTCCACTGAAACAATGTGCATAAATATACATTACGTCTGATTTCTCCACAAGATTTAAAACTCACAGTCTTACTTTCGACTACTCGAAACAAAACATGTTCTTCCATAAAGGTCCTGCTACCAGAAATGTATTTTAAAGAATAATCTTACCATTACTTCAATAATGTGCAACGTTAAGCATATAGAACAGACGTAAAAATAGTGAACAGTTTCGCCGATCCACACATTTGCAGCATGACTAGATAATACAACAAATTCTGAAGGGTACCTTGCTCTGCGGGCAGAACAGGTGGGCGATGGCCAACAACGGGTATACTGTTATCATGCCAAGCAGAAAGATCAACTTTGTAAACCATCCCAGCTTCTCGATGTACTTTACGTCTTGGTGCCAGATGTTGACCAGGTGTTGCTGCACACTTGGATGAGCGACAAACTGAACAGTAAAGAATGAAAGCAACAGTTCCACAACGTGTCCTTAGTGACTGCAAGAACGATGACTCTAACACTCTGATCTAAATCTAAATCGTCGGTCTAAAATCGAACTGCAAAGTATAGCAAAATCAGATTACTGATTACGTGTTTAATGTAGTTTGAAAGTCTGCTTTCAACTCGAGCCCATTTAATGGAAATAAATATTTTGAATTCAGCCGACACAAACAAATTTCTGAAAGTCATAATCTCTCCAGTACATTCACAATATTATGTAAAAGAGAAATTAAGAAAAATTAAAAATAATTTCTTGCCTTCTTTTCCTTTAATTCCACGGCCATTTTTAACCTTGCTAGACTCTCGAATTTCTCGGTCTCGGTCGTGCCTTTCTTGTTCAAGACCAGTTCCAGTTCTTCCTGTGTCCATACACAGTCCAGCAGCTTGACGAGGTAGCAGCTGATGTTCTTAGCCAGATCCTTGTACTCTTTCTGCCCACGTAGAACAATTCGTGTCACAAGCAAGTGCTAGAGAATATCAGATTGAATTTCTGGACTATGACAGGGAGGATGTAAAGTGATGAAGACAGTATCACACCGTAAGTGCATAATTATAAAATGCACCACTTACAAAATCTTTGTGAATAAGAAAAGGAAAAACTATTATTACATCATTGTATAGTTATTTGTAAACATAAATGTTGCGTCTTACACAGTTATAATACTTTTATACCATCATATTCTTAAATGCTTAACGAGGACGATGGATACATTCGGGCACATATATAGTCATAGAGATATATTTAAAAAGGCAGAGCAATAGACAGAAAGATCATTACTTAGTACACTATAAGAAATAGACGGACATGTAGTCTCACAGGTTACAACTAGGTCCACCAGAAGATGGAGATATGATCTGTGGTGAACTTATCACTATTATGACAGTAATCTGCTTCGTAACTTTGCATTTGATATTGTACAATGTTGCTATTTTGCATCGACTTTATTTTTTTTGGAACAGCTTTACAGCTCGTTGTAATAAATGGTATAATTTCTAAAGGTACTATACAAGCCTTCAGTAAATATGTACATTTGATATCTGACATAGCTGACCTTGAAATGCTTTTCCTTACTGGACAGTTTGCGCAACTCTCTCGCTAGCTGGAAGCCGGTCAGAAATGGATCCTCACTGGACAAGGAAATATAGACTTCACTAGCCAATCCCCGGAAGGCATTAAGCCGGAAATTAGCCATGCGCAGTTGGTCAAACTTCATCCTATTACGACATTCCATACACCTACAGCTGAACTTGTGAGGCTAGAAGATAAATCAATAGATAAATAAATGATACTTTGATTCCATTAATTTTAGACTGTGATTAATAAAAGATTGAAAATCATAGACTATTGTTTCAAGCTGCCATCCTGAAACATAAATACATAGAAAATGCCTATTAGCAAACAAATTTAATACTTTACTTTTACTTTATTAAAATAATTTATGTTTCAAACAAGAAAAGAAACAATCATTCTCGCTTCAGTTATAAAGAATTATAAATAGGTTTATTATTAAACAAGTATTATAATTATGTATTTCATCTAAAATGTTTGAATGATAGACAGATAGGTAGGTAGGTAGGTAGGTAGGTAGATATATATTTATTGCACATATGTGTGTGTGTGTGTGTGTGTGTGTGTGTGTGTGTGTGTGTGTGTGCCGTGTATTGTGTATCGTGTTATGTTCACCAGTTTAGCTACGACTGTACTGTTGAACAAAATCAGAATGATTGTTATCCCTGAAAAGAATCGCAAGATATAAATACACATTCAGAAACATTATTGCACTCTAAAAGTGTATTCTTATTTTAAAGTTATGCTTTGAGCAAATATTTAAGTACGATTATTTAATTCTGGTATCACTAAACAGTTATTATTGCCCTGTGCACAGAAATACAGACGAATTAGATTTTAAACTGCAAACTATACTACATATTAGTCCACATAATGAATTAAAATATATAAAGTACACTCTAAAACAAAGCGAGCTATCTCAAAGCATGAACAATTAATTTTCAAACTTTTTTATTTAAAGAAATAAGTATCATAATGTTTTATTCTTATCTGTCTTCATTGACCGAATACAGCTCTATTAGCAATGAAAAACGCGTCTTGCCGTCTGAATTCTCTCCCCTCTTTGCAGCAGCAACTGAACAATCTCGTAGTTATTCTTTTGTGCCGCGAGATTCAGCGGAGTTATGTCGGTGGAAAACTGAGTCTCAGCCTCAGTCTTGAAGAAGCCGTCTGTGTCGCCGAGACGATGCCGTTTGCGGACCATCTCCAGATAAAAGGGATGCTTAAGGATGGCATCAGCGATTGAGGTCTTGTCTTCACTGATCGCTTGGAGAACCGCTTCGTTCATGTTTTGGCTATTGCAGTGGGTCAGGAGTATGTCGATGAGCTGAGACACAGGGTCAAAAGTCTATCAGTTGATACTAGGCTGGGTGGTCACCACATGCGTTAAAAAGACTATAATAGTCATTAGACTAACACCACATGCACATTGTCTATAGGTTGAAAACGCTACGTTTGCTACGTTCCAAGCACTCTGTGTTCGCTGGTGAAGTTCGAGTATATTTTTTTAAACTGAATGTTACTGTGCACAATTACTTACCAAATTTTCTAAACTAAAAATAATGACAGTTTAGTGTTTTTGTTAGTTGAGAAAATATATAAACGGGCTTAACATTTCTCCAAATTGCTGAATTTATTGCATGAAAGAAAATGTTTCGGCATGCCTGCTCGTTTGATAAATAGTAGTTAGTAACATCATCACTAGAGTATATACGTACTGCAAGAAATCACCTTCAAGTTAGGACGTCCTCAGCAGCAAAACACACACACACACACACACACACACACACGCACGCACGCACGCACGCATAAATCCACCACTACCACCACCCATGAACTCTGTGCATGCTGTACGAAAATCAGTTAATGTAACTGCACGTTCAGATTTGTCATGTGATTGTGATGAAGTATTCTGATTATGTGATTGACAAGAGTGGGATTTTTGAGTGTGATGGAAATGTGAATGTACTGAGTTTTAAATTACGCAATGTGTTGTTAATGTCATTGTAATTAGTTATGAAAATGTGAAAGGGGGGTGATTACAGAGTGACTGTAATGTAGCTGAAAGTTTGTGTTATATGAAAACTTTCATTGTATTACATTAATATATTATCTTTCATGTGTCAAAAGTGATTAAATGAGATTGAAATGAGATTGAAATGTAACTAAACTTGTTATATTCCGTCAAGAAGAATGTCCATTCAAGTAAATATTATGAAATAAATATTAAACACATATTTGTATCCTTTTCAAATACATCTGACACTTAGATGAAATATATTCGTTACAGCCGTGTTGTTCGGTGACATATTCTGATGACAATACTCATTATAAATAGTTTAATTAAAGCATTTCTTCCACCAATGTAAGCAGTGTGTACGTCAACATCATTTGAATTAGTGTACTTAAATAAGCAAAATGTTATGTCATTCCTATTGATTTCTTTATCTATTTGAGTTACGAATGTCATTTGTTTAGTACTGAACGTCATTACCTCTGTCTTCTTGAAGTACAGAAAGAGTTAAAATGCATATTGTTCTCTACTATGCGATTTCTTGAAGTACAGTAGGAGTTAAAATGCATATTGTTCTCTACTATGCGATTTCTTGAAGTACAGGAAGAGTTAAAATGCATATTGTTCTCTACTATGCGATTTCTTGAAGTACAGAAAGAGTTAAAATGCATATTGTTCTCTACTATGCGATTTCTTGAAGTACAGAAAGAGTTAAAATGCATATTGTTCTCTACTATGCGATTTCTTGAAGTACAGAAGGAGTTAAAATGCATATTGTTCTCTACTATGCAATTTATTATAGTATTCTCTTGTCCACTTTTCCATATATAGAATTCAAAGGCAAATGACCTACCTCTCTGCTCTCATTTTTTACTGCCAACCGAAGAGCTGTTCGACCTAAATCATCGATGACGTCAACGTTAAGATTGGGGTTCTCCTCCAACAACCTCTTGACGGAAGTGACGTCACTCAACTCTACAGCATGGAGGAAGTCCAGTTCCTGCGGTGTCCTGGCAGTGTTAGTTTCTGTCTGGTCCTGAGAAAACCACATGCTGGATGTTTCTTTCTCGACCTTGACCGACCCCTTGGACGACGGAGTCTGCAAGTTGGAGATGAAAGGGAGCATTAATTATATTGATTGTTCAAGTATCGCCATATAAGTATTCTCCAACAGTACACTCTTACATCATCATACATTTTAATATCATAAGTGAAATATAACAATATAAAGTATAGTTAATGTCAAGCAGTAAACATGAACATAATATTATTTAGGCAAGCAAAACTATATATCTTTGGCATTAATATATGTAGAAGATAATAACCAGCAATAAGAATTAGTACTATGGCTATAACTTATTAAGGCCA
Organism: Sinotaia quadrata; assembly: GCA_028829895.1. Classification (NCBI taxonomy): domain Eukaryota; kingdom Metazoa; phylum Mollusca; class Gastropoda; order Architaenioglossa; family Viviparidae; genus Sinotaia; species Sinotaia quadrata. Next base: position 49,414,054 of record CM054181.1, on the reverse strand, counting down.
GGAACCAAAATATGTGTTTCCTCAGCGGTGAGCTGCCTTCAAATGATGATTTGATTTTCAGGTGAGTTTCTAATGCATTCATTTGCATATGGTTGAGCAGCACTCTGATTGGCTCATTAGAGTGTCTGGAACATTCAGGTATGCTTCCAGCTCAGGGATAAAGGTCAGCCATTCTAAAATGTAGGTTTGTGGTGTAGCCTAGTTTTAGAGGAAGGTAGGTGTGGGCTACATAAGCCATTATGTGACATTGGAAATAAAGGGATGTTAGTGAGCCCAGACTACAGATGACTATTTGATGCAACATCCCTCCCAATGCTCACCACAACATAGGAGAGTGAAAACTCCAATGTATTTTCAGGAACAAACTGTGCTTGTTGCACCAAGTCATTTGAAAAAGACATGGCTCCTCATTACTAAGCAAATACCTGCTATGAATGTTACTCTTTATTACACAAATAATGAACAGTGTAAACCGCATGTAAATAAAAAATAAAAGGACACATGTTTTATATACTTACAGATACTTAGAGAATTGCTAAGCTTTGAACTCAAAGGCATAGTTTTGCAGACTGCGTGAATATTCAAGTATATGATCAAAATACTTCACAGAATACATAGCTCCGTCTGTGTAGACATAGTATTCTTTATCAAAGTTTCGAATCTATATCTATATTTTGCAAAATTATCTGCTTTAAAAAATTGAATTTCTTTTTTACAATCAGTCACCCGTCAAAAAAGTATATGAAATTAGTAAAATAGGTCATGCTCGACTGATATGTCCACATTCAAATTGTTGTAGACAATATCCAGTGGGAACTATTACAAATGTGTTTTACATATTCAGTTATTAATAGTAAAACAGGTCATGCTCGACTGATGTACACATTCAAATTGTTGTAGACAAGATCCTGTGGGAACTATTACAAATGTGTTTTACATATTCAGTTATTAATAGTAATTTGCATGTATTGACTTTGCAAGTTTGTCGCCATCTTGCCTGTCTTCCAGAACCATTTGGAAATAAAAATGATATGAAAACAAATTGTTGTCCACATTTGTGTTACTGTGACATCATAGCGAACTGTTGACCACAGTTTCGTATCCGTGGCACCAAAGAGAAACATTGACTACATTTTCGTATCAACTTAGCTAACATTTATGTCAAGCACACATCTGCTTAGCTGAGTAGATGATTACATACATGGTGGAGAAAATGCTTAACTTAGCATTAGAGGTAGAATAATCAAGAGACCATTGGAACAATATCTCTTAGTCATGTCAAAGAGACATGTCCCCATTTTTCTTGATGCAGCAAATTGTCGGTGTGGAGTTGAAACGTTTCTATGCCGTTTCACTACTGTAGTGTTTCTATAGTGTTTTACTACTATAGCATTTCTATGGCGTTTTACTACTGTAGTGTTTCCATAGTGTTTTACTAGTATAGTATTTCTATAGTGTTTTACTACTATAGCATTTCTATAGCGTTTCACCACTTTAGCGCTTCTCAGCCTTTGTGCCTCTCAAACATTACAAAAGTTAACTGCATATAAACCTGTGGATACTTTTGTTGTGTTCCGTGTAAGAGGCTATAAACATTCCAGCATGCATTGAAAATCATTCTTTAGAGTGCCTATACTTTTAATATTATCACTTTTGATATGTAGCATATTGTTGAAATTTATACAGTTTTAATTTGTAAGAAAAGGGAGTCAACTCCATCCCGACGCAGAAGAAAGGTTTTGTTCCAGGGCTCAGATCATATATTCCTTCTAAGCGTAAAATCAAAATGGGATATGACGTCCTCCATTTATTTTCTCCAATGTGCTGCAAACAATGCCAAGCTGAAAGTCAGATTAGCTGACAATGAATATTTTATCAATCCAGAATGTCTGGCTAGTTCTGTGCATTTGATGTGCTGTTGTTTTTATAAATATGCATTTTTTTCATGAACGTCCCTCTATCGAATTGTTTTGTTCATTCCGGTGTGTAATGTGTGCAAACTGCGTTATGCAGGAAAGTCAAAATGGCAAGAGAATGTAGACAAATGTCCTGATCTTCTGTTGTAATATTGTCAGTAGTACGTATTTCTTTCTTTCACATGGAAATCAAGCAATGTGTGTGTACGTGCGTGCGTGCATGTTTGTGTGTGTAGAGAGAGAGGGTGGGCGAGAAACATTTTGAGAGTGGGATGGATTCTTAGGTGTGATAAACTGAGATATTTTAATTGATATATAATCGAATCACATTACTAACTCGATCCAGTAAAAACGTCTGTCAAGATGTAAACCAAACACAAATATTTTAATTGATAATTGAATTACATTACTAACTCGATCCAGTAAAAACGTCTGTTAAGACATAAACCAAATACAAATATTTTAATTGATAGTTGAATTACATTACTAACTCGATCCAGTAAAAACGTCTGTCAAGACGTAAGCCAAACACAAATATTTTAATTGATAATTGAAATTACAATAAATGTGAAACCTCTTTGGACATGTTTCAATTGTTATGATTATGATTTATTTATTAATAACACATAACGTATTACAAGTGATCGAAAATCTTAACTTATAGTTAGTAATAATTATCCAAAGAGACCAACATGTCCTTCACTTGGCGGATTATAAGGGTGTCGTAAAACTATACACTTTACACAATATGTTTCTGTAGGGTGGAAAACTTCTTACTAAGGGCGTAATAAATTCCGTCTTTATTTATATTGAATGAGCCCCCATACACCCACTATTACTCCAACATATAGCTTAACAATATGTGCAGGAAGGTTAAGAAATTTATTAGAATAATAATAAACTATACACTTATCTATCTATCTATCTATCTGTCTGTCTATCTATCTATATATAGTTAGTTAGCTAGTTAGATAGCTATCTGTGACACAAAAATGCATATAATGCAAATAATTAATAAAATATATTTTTACTAAATATTTTAATTTTAATTTCAACTTAAACCAAATTTGTTTAAATGTTTATCAATAAAAATATGTAAACAATTTGTGAACAAAACGCCTATGCAAAAGTTGGTGATTATGCAAATTTTGGAATGTAAAGAATGCCCAGCCACACACCTTAACATTTAACAAAAGACTAATTGTCGTCAGGCAAGATATGCTATTACATAATTAGGATTAAAAACCCTCACATAGCTGACCTATATCTGAATCATAGGAAATACCACTGACTGTGTCTAACAAAGTTATTGCTGATTAACAAAATGCTCAAACTCTTTAGATGAGTTAGATGAAAATAACTATCTTGCCAGAGGGCTGATGCTACTGACGTCACAGTTAATACCTCAGCTTCTATGACGAAGACCCTATAGTTGTGAGTCTACAGCTGTGAAGTCAAGGGACCATCAAATGTGTTCACCAACTTGGGGTAACAAGTTCATCTTCTAATTGGTTGTGAACCAATGTTGGGGGGAACAGAGTGGGTATTTTGATGTCTGCACTTCCAGACTTGTCAGGTGAGAACAGCAGAGGACACTGTGACGTAACCAGCATTTATCTGTGACTCCTATGTTGTTCCAATGATGGAATGAATGTGACTGTATTGAACTGTGAGAGTGAGGACTGCTCGATTCATATGTACTCAAACATTTTCTGCATCATTAATGAATTGGTGGCCACCTATCAGCATCTGTATTGCTTCATGCCTGGCAGCTTCAGTGACAAGTCCACATCAACGAACACATAGACAATCGGGTGAATTCGTGTCCAGCTCTCAGTTTATGTCGTAATGTCTTTCTATGATTTTTCTATTTCTTCTATTTCTAATATTGTAATGTAAAAGTTTAGTGAAGATTTAGTATTAGTTTTGATACGAACTGAAAGACATTGAACAATTTAAATTGAAGAGATTTAATTGTATTTATCAAGAACTAATGTATAATTTGTGATCTGCTTATAAAGCAGTAGATAGATGATTTTGTTAATTATTTAGTTATTTGTATAGTTAATAAAATTGTTGATTTATTCTTCCTACGTTAGTTAATTGCTAAAGGAAGTATGTAGGTTTGAGGGTGGGGGCTGCCAAACATAATTAATCTTCAAAGTCAGTAAAACATACTTTTGGGGAAGAATCCCTCAAACTGGTGGGAATGTGTGCGGGCAAAAGTAAGAATGCTGTAATACCTAATTAATACTAATTAACAGGATTGCATTTTCACTCTGGACGAGTAACACCTAGAAGAGGAAGGCATTTAGCTTAATTATAGATTCCAGGGCTTGACTTAGTCTCCCAGACTGCAAAAGACGAAGACCCGGTCGAAGAGTGGGTTATGACATTAATAATTGCAAATTAATTATTAATTCATTTAACCTTATAGGAAGGTTATATAACCCTACATTTCACACTATCTATCTATCTATCTATCTATCTATCTATCTATCTATCTATCTATCTATCTATCTGTCTGTCTGTCTGAATCTATTTATCTGGCTGAATCTATCTATCTATTAATTGACTACAATTGTCTCTTATCAAAGTAGCTTTTGTAACAATATAAATTTAAAACTAAAAAAAAAAAACATTTACACCTCTCGACCTATGTATGGTAGCAGTTTCAAAATGACTCCGTATTATTTTGTTTCACTGTTTAACGACACAGCCTGAAGCACCATCACGTCTCTCCAGAACCGGATGCCAACGACAGAAACCTTGGTAGTGTATTTTGACTCTCTCGTGTTTGATGAGAATGCTCTCATGTTCACGCTGACAAAGCTAAGTGCTCCAGTGGTTGACCAGCTGACGCGGCTCTCACCGATGAGAGGAGGGAGGGTTGTTTGTGAGTGTGTTGTGTAGATTAGTTAACATGCAGTGTGCCGTCGCTGGAGCCAAACTCGGTCAGGCTTGCTTCAGTTTTGTGTGGTTTTATGAAACATTTTTTTTTAAAAGCAGATCTAACAATAGTCCACGATTCAATGTTTGATTGTAGTTTAGATTTGTTTTATAAAGTATTTGTATCAGCTATTTAAAAGTGTTTCCTTTTCTTCAACTTTATTGTTTCCATTGACATTTTAAATTCTATCTTCAGAAATTATTTTTAAAGAACATTTTTGTACCTGTTATCTATCTATCTATCTATCTATCTACTTCCTACCTACCTGTCTGTCTGTCTGAATCTATCTACCTACAGAAAACTAATATTGCAGGAAACTGGAGGTGAACGTTTTCGAGATCGATTTATATTGGAGACAGTTCTCTTACGGAGACTGTTACCTTCAAGAGATCGTGATGTGCATCTATGTTTTCTTTCTTTCTTCCACTAAATAACACGACCTAGCAGGATACCAGCAAAAGGTTCTCATGCGCCAATACATTCTTTCTTTTCTTTGAGAATGTGTGTGTTCGTGTGTTCGTGTGTACGTGTGTGTGTTCGTGTGTTCGTGTGTACGTGTGTGTGTTCGTGTGTTCGTGTGTACGTGTGTGTGTTCGTGTGTACGTGTGTGTGTTCGTGTGTACGTGTGTGTGTTCGTGTGTTCGTGTGTACGTGTGTGTGTTCGTGTGTACGTGTGTACGTGTGTGTGTTCGTGTGTACGTGTGTGTGTTCGTGTGTACGTGTGTGTGTTCGTGTGTACGTGTGTGTGTTCGTGTGTACGTGTGTGTGTTCGTGTGTTCGTGTGTACGTGTGTGTGTTCGTGTGTACGTGTGTGTGTTCGTGTGTACGTGTGTGTGTTCGTGTGTTCGTGTGTACGTGTGTGTGTTCGTGTGTACGTGTGTGTGTTCGTGTGTACGTGTGTGTGTTCGTGTGTACGTGTGTGTGTTCGTGTGTACGTGTGTGTGTTCGTGTGTACGTGTGTGTGTTCGTGTGTTCGTGTGTACGTGTGTGTGTTCGTGTGTACGTGTGTGTGTTCGTGTGTACGTGTGTGTTCGTGTGTACGTGTGTGTGTTCGTGTGTTCGTGTGTGTGTTCGTGTGTTCGTGTGTACGTGTGTGTGTTCGTGTGTGCGTGGAATGGGGGTGGATAATAAGACGTAGGTGTTTAAGATAAAACCCCGAACACTTTTGGTGTACCTGCTGCATAATTAAGTAACTCCGCGAAGTCGACTTGTCGAGTTACAAATGGGTGCAGTATGTGTGTGTGGGGGTGTTGTGGGAGCAAGGGGAGGTGAGAGAGTACAAGTTAGGTAAGGTCGGTTCTTGCAGTGTTTTTTTTCTTTTCCCATTTAGAGGAATGGCACTTTTCAAGTGTGTCTCAACCATTGATGACTAGAGCTACTTAGTGCTGTACGACTGAGAAAGTTCTGCGACGTGTTAAATGCGCGAAAACGAAATGACCGATGTCAACCGGGTTAGAGGGATGCACGGTAGGACTGTCCGTGTGGTTGTACTATCTCACCTTGCCCAGAAATCCGTTGTCGTGCCGTCTAGATCGTACGTTATCGCACAGTACAGTTCAATTCGACAGCAGCACTAGTCGAGCCTATATACTTCGGGCACTTCGTTCATACTAGCTCGTCTCATTTGAACTAGCCACTTCATATCTATACACGCCAACTTGAGCTAGCCACTGCATATCTATACACACCAACTTCAGCTAGCCACTGCATATATACACGCCAACTCGAGCTAGCCACTGCATATCTATACACACCAACTTAAGCTAGCCACTTTATATCTATACACGCCAACTTGAGCTAACCACTTTATATCTATACACGCCAACTTGAGCTAGCCACTTTATATGCCGCGTCTATCTATATACGCCAATAGACTGTACAGTCATAAGCGAGATGATTGGTCTGTGGAATCATGTGACGCTGGTGACCTTGGCCAATGGATCTGTCTAGCTCTGACATCTTGTCTAGCGTGTTTGGTCATGCGTGCGAAAATTTAGATGTCGGAGCAGGATAAGAACATCAGTAGTACTGTGTTCGATTCCCGCTTGAGATGAAAATGTATTTATGAAAGTAGAGGTATTTCAGCATAAAGACTTTTTACACGCTTTTAGTATTCCATTTGGGGAGAGGAGGTCAGATTTTCCGAGCGAGAAGTTTTTCCAATCTAGCTATTGGTTTCTTCTTGATAAAAAAAAAAAAAAAAAAAACACACACACAAACGAGAAAATCACTAAAAGTTTTTCAAAGTGAAATGTCTTCTGGATTTAAACAAGTGTATGTTGCATTCACATATGAAACACCAAAACATGAACAGCAAATGTCCGATTATTAACTTTTCAACAGTTATAAAATGCAAAATAAGCTGCAATTAATATTATTACTATAATACTTCAGCTACTACTACTTCTACTACATTTGCTGCTATTTATATGACGAAGATGCAGTACGATAACTATAAATAGAACCAGTAAAGCTCAGACGAAACACGTTTGTGCACTTACTTAGACCTTTATAACTCTATCTCGATTGCGTCAACGCAAAAAAAGAAAGTCGAGAAAAGGTCGGATTGCGATCAGACAGCGAGAAACAAATAGAATTTTGTGAAATCCACCTTAAGCAATGGAAAACATTTTCAGCTCATATATGGGCGTAAACGGCTGTATTGAAAAATATCAGGAAACACGAGTGCATTTACTAAATACAGACAGCAAGCGTACCGATGGCGGGGCTAGCAAACGTACAAACGAGTGGATTAGCAAACGTACATTAAAGTTGGTTAACAAACGGTACAAGCGTACAACTTTGATTTCAAGTAAACATGCCACTGGCGTTATTATATACTTAATCATTATTCTAGTTTGTTGGACAGAAAGGACCAATGACTGGAAACGTAGTCTACATAATTATTAGAGACACGTCTGTTTTATGTTCTCTCCAAAATGTAAACTAAATTTGTACAAAGTTCGTAGAGTTCCCGAAGTAAATACAACCGTAGGGTTTCGTAATGGTCTCCAAATGACACTTTCCAGTAGTAATTGCGTTATGATACATTAATAATTACGATCATACCTACACCTCGGATACAGGTGATACATATTTACAAGAAACATATCCCAACAGAAAATATAATGGTAAAGCATTGCAACAGAAAACATTTAATAAATAAGTTTCATACCTCTCCTGCAAATCTGAAACTGTGAAGAAAACTTAAACAAATAAGCCAAACGTACGCAGAATCCAAAGATGAAGCACTCACTCCAACAATGCCGTTGCAGGAGCCGTTGTGGCGATGGTGTTGTAAACAGCTAAAATAGTTTGGTAACACTAAACTCTGTAAGAACCCAATTTAAATGAGGTACGGTGTCACACTGTTGACTAAAGTGACTGGTCCTCTGTGAGCATTATACTTGTTCAAAGTTCATCCCTGTTGTAATGTAGCCATATATATATTTGTCTTGGGATTCTGGGAACAGTTTCTTTGATGGCGATAATGTCAAACCTAACAGGTCATAGCCAAAAGCTGTTTAAACGTGCGAATCAATTAATCATGCCGGGAGCGGGTGGTAGATCGATCGTAAAGGGATGTTTTATTGCCAGCAATGTTTCTGATTGCAGCTTAAATCACGAACTGTCTAGTGAAATACTTCCTCGCGCAATGAGATACACAAGAAAAAAACAACCCACGTTGTCCTAAACTATTACTGCGCGGACAATTGAAACTGAATATGTCGTTTATTAATCGCGGTGAAACAATTGACCAGTTGGGCGGTTTTCTTTCAAGTTTTACTCGTTCATCCCTTTCAAATATTTCAAGCAGATAAACGGAACTTTATTAAACACACAGGCAAATCCAACTGAAAACTCAAACAGAGGTGAGATGTTTAACATGAAACAAGCTGTGGCAGAGTAAATTTGGCTATCCCTATTTCTAAATGTAATTGTTATATAAATTGTTAAATTGTCGAAGTGACCCAAACTAGGCACTCCTTCTGATGATATTTTTGTGACAGATTTGGAGTAAACAAGTCGAATTGAGAATATGCTAGAAATTGCTGATGCAATGCAAACCAGTTCCAACTGGATGAATAGTTTTATTATCCAATGGTTAAGAGTTACGAGAACGATACCAGCCAATGCGCTGAGATCAAAAGTTTACCTGCTGTATAGAAATCTATTGTCTAATCACTTTGAATTTGGTTATGCAAGAAGTATGGTCATGAAAGGCAGTCAATAGCTTAATGGCGAGTTAACTGACTGATTGAGAGAGGATGGACTTGAAATATTTTGTGCATTTTTGCAATCGATATGTTGTACTTGCGATTTACGTATGGATGCATTATGAGATTAGACTGTTATTTCTACAAATTGTGAACTATAACTCTTATATGCAGTATGCTAAACACTTGACATTGCTTCTAGTGAATCTGTTCATAAACTATTATGCTGTGTGCGTGTATCAGGCTAATAAATACTGTTGCAGGAAACTGTAAGTTAAGACTTGAGTGTACGAAAGAATGAAATTAAGATGGAATAAATTTGAAACTTAGCATTTGTTCCCTGGTTATATTTTTTAGGGAAAAGCAGCCTTTCTTTGTATTATCTGAATTTCCTTGTTAACTGATTATAAACTGCTCTGATGGTGTTGACGCGTGAAGTATCTACTGCAGTGTGTAAGTGTAAACAATACACTACACTCTGTTGATGTATGGTGGCATATAAGAACTATCCTATGATTTGTATTGACACTAAATTGTTGAATTGCTTATAAGATATAAGACTATATAGATATTAAAATCATTCGAACCTGGTTTCATGGAAATATTGATGTCAAGTAATCTTTCTTAATTGTATTTTCTATATGTATATTTGGTTATTGATTTAAAAATTTATTGTTAATTTATTGACTTTCTTACGCATATTGACAACTTTATGTTGTGAAGAAAGTGGATAGGTGGAGGTTTCACAAACAAAATGGAGTCATTCACAAATTAACAAATAAAAATGCAGACATTTGCAAACATAATGGAGATCTTCACAATCAAAATGAATCATTTACAAATAAAAGACAGACATTAACAAATAAAAATGCAGGCATTCACAAATAAAATGGAGATATCACAAACATAATGGATAGATTCACAAATTAAAGTGCAGATATTAACAAATGAAAATAAAGGCATTTACACAGACAAAATACGCACACTCATAAATGGCAAAGCAGACAGATGAATCAGATGAAACAGACAATGCATAAGAAGATGGTATTACACTACCAATACAAAAACAGACATGTGGATATGGATATGCAAATAAACATCTACGCCATCAATTAAGAATGTAGACAACTACAAATAAACAGGCTTACATATAAATGTGGTATGCGGGCACACAATGTCAGTCGAGAGAACCCCAACTATTTGCATCCACAAACACACCAACGGTTAGAGCAAAACATATGTACCCATAAAGGACAAACATAAATATTTTATACCCACGTCTAGAAAAAAATGCAGTAGCATCGACATCACTCCACCACAACCGCTTATCCAGCAGCGATAAAAAAGCCCTTCCAGTAAAATAACGGCATGCGACATTTTGTTGTTGTTGTTACTAGAAAAGTCGTACTGGACATGTCAGCTCATCCGAACTAAGATGTTCTTAAAACGCTCACAGTTCACAATCTGGCGCGTGAACGTTTTCTGTTCTTGTTTGCATGTAATGGACATCTATGGGCCTTTCGATTGCTATATTGGTAATAATTGTTGAGACATATCTACTTAGTTTAGTGTTCTGTATTATTTGTTTTTAAAAGAAACAGATTTTTTCTTTGCCTCTTGCGTAACATTTTGCAATGTTTATTATTATTAACACTAAATTCTAGCCAGTAGATGTCACATGATCTCTAACGTCATGATTCTAGCACATTATTTTACAATGTTAATTATTGTTAACACTATTTCTAGCCAGTAAATGCTCACCACGAATGTAGTTGTCCTTCCTTAATATTTAATTTTATTGTTAGCAACATAGTAGATGAGACGTTATCTATAAATAATGATTAGGATAAGGGGCTTGTGGGCTGTGCCGAATATACAAACTAAAAATGACAAGACTGATGATACAGAGAAATGACATGGGTGACCATCTTGATTATGAAGAGAAATCTATATGGTTGACTATTTTAAATAGGCTCATGGAGAAATTGAAAGGGTTCACACACACCCTTTTTATCGCTGCATGAAATTCACTTTGCTATTCGTTTTGTTTGTAATCGTGGTATGTAAATGATCTGCTTATTTTGAATGATGTGTAATGGCCAACTGGTTGGTAAGGTAGAAAACAGACGATCTGACAAGATTTTCGCTGCTCTCCCTTTCCCTCTTTCCTTAAAGGAAGAATAGATACAAAACACCGATTATTCGTACCTCTACTGCTATTATTCTGCTACTTCTACCTATCTACTTCATATACTTCCATTGGTATTACTATTCTGCTTTGCTACTACTACTATCCTCCAATTCATTTTTATTAATATCTTATTTCTTCTACTACTACTTTACTCTTATTCGCTCCCCTTATCTAACTCTTCCTTCTCTATATTACTGTCTTATCCTACAACAGCTTATTACTACTACCACTACTACAACTTCTACCAGAATCATTGCTATACTTTTTCTGCTGCTACTATTATTGATGTTATTACTACTACTACATTCACTACTACTTTTTCTACCACCATCTCCACTACTACTACTTTTTCTACCACCATCTCCACTACTACTACTAATTCTACTGCTACCATTATTATTACTATTTTGTTCTTAATACTAGTACTACTGCAAACACTATTTTTACTACTTCTTCTATGAATATTATTACTACTAATAAAATATCAATAGATAATGGATTTGACAGAATTTACTAATAAACAGTGATCTACTTAAATTCACTTTATTGGTGAGAAATCGTTTCTTGAAAGTAATAGTACTGATAGGACGAGATTGTGAGTGAATCAGAATAATTACAAAACAAATAATGATTAAGCCAATATGTTTATCGACAATACAATTAATCAGACAATATTGAGCATTTAATTGATAAAGTAAAATCATTCATAAGTTAGAGAGAGAGAGAGAGAGAGAGAGAGAGAGAGAGAGAGAGAGAGAGAGAGAGAGAGAGAGAGAGAGAGAGAGAGAGAGAGAGAGAGGAAAAACAAGAAGACGAATGTCATTGTCATTCAGTTCGCAGAATAAAATGAATTGCAAGTGTGTAAAGGGAAGTAAATGAATCCCGCGAGAAAGTATGAACGGTTATTTCCCTTGTATCAAAACCCGTCTTTGCAATTCTGTACGTTTGTTTATTTTTATATGTTTAGCATACTCGAGTTTTTACTGCCTTGTACGAACGTCAAACGATAGAAACATGATTATTTTAATATGGAGTTTATTTACAGTTCGAAAATTTCGGTTAATGTTGTAATATGTAGTTGATCTAATCTTTCTTGGCCTGGAAAAGTACTCAAGAGACTTGCAGAAATATTTGGGAATTTATTTTTACAAATATATTTTCGGTTTGTGTCTTAATGCGTGTTTGATTAATGTATTTGCGTATCCTTTGAAAAAACGTGTGAAAGATTTGTTTGATATATTTATATGTGGGTGTGTATGCATTTCTACAGGGTTTGTTTAACAGAGTTCGTAGATGTTTATATCTGGGCGTATAACATGTTTACAGGTGTTGGAATGTATAACTGTTTTTATAGGTGTTAGTAAGTGGGTGTATATAAATATCTACAAGTGCTGATGTGTATAACAGTGTTTGTAGGTGTTAATATGTGAGTGTATATTAATATCTACAGGTGTTGATGTGTATAACAGTGTTTGTAGGTGTTAGTAGGTGAGTATATATAAATATCTACAGGTATAGGTGTGTGTAACCAGTGGCGTAACAGGGATTATGCTAGCTGTTCAATGCAAAGGTCCCGGCGGTCGTGAGGGGGGGCGCGGGGGGGGGGGGGCTGGCAGCGAGCAGAGTCTCTATATATCCATGTTGTATGCAGCAGCGTATTTTTTCGTTTGAAATCGAAAGGGCCTACCACCGAAGCACTGCGTATGGGTCTCAGAAGAACTTGATATGTCAAGTATAACACTGTTATACACCAGTGTTCTTATGTGATTATATGTGTGTGAATACAAGAGTCTTCAGGTGTTGGTGCACAACAGTGTTCGTTGTGTTTATAAGATTTATGGGGCAGTATTCCTCGGACATCGGCAGGATTGACTTATCTTTCCGGGCCGATTTTGGAGCGGACAAAGACAGACCGTGCCGGTCACGTGGTCAGTTGATCTAAATATCTGGCGAATTATTGCAACTTGACCAATGGTCAGCCAAGATTGTATAATATCACCAGCGAGAGAGAAGATAACGATTAGATGCAAAAAAAAAAAAAATACAACACAAAACGTCAGGCCCGCTCTTTCTGTTTTGAGACCCTGTGAATCTAAAATATGAATGCATTTCTAGGAGGCCACCCACCCCTCCCGTACCGTCACAAAGTCACCATTATTATTTTACAGTAGAGGTAGTACTAGCAGTATTTATAACAGTAATAAAATCATCGTGGTCGTCGTCGTAGTCAAAAGAAGTAGTAGTAAATAAAATTAAAAAGAAATAAGAGTGACCGAAGAAAAATATTCAAACTTTTACAATTTTAAAAAGTTTTTAAGAGTGACCGTTCAGATTCCAGAAGCAAAATTTATTTCGTTTATCTTCACACACACACACACACACACACACACACACACACACACACACACACGCACGCACGCACGCACGCACGCACGCACGCACGTGAATATATACCAAAACACACCTATAGGTAAATAAACACGGATGGATGGATGGATGGATGGATGGATGGATGGATATAAGGTACAGATAGCGATAGAAATTGAAACATACATGGGGACAAAGATAGATACTATATAATATTTTGTGATAATGTAATTAATACCATTAAAATATCTCAATAAAATTGAAATTGTTTAACGAGCATATTCAAAGAGCACATATTATTTGATTCGGTGATTTATTAATAGGATGATTGATTGTTTAATTGCTTGTTTGACTGATGGATTGAGTTTGAGTGGTTTATTCATTGGTTGATAAAGGTCTCATTTACTGAAAAAATAGTCGATTGCCAATTAATCGACTGTGTAATTGGATGATAATTTGATTGCTACATTGAACTGAATTATAATTGTTGATTTCATTGTTTTATTTTAGCCAGTAAAGGTTCTTAATGACTTTACAGAATTGCAATAACAGCTTTTCAGAGATTTAAGTTGCTGAAGAAAGTAATATTGTATCAGTAAGAACAGAAAACATGTATGAGAAGACGGGTGAACATACATACTTAAGTGTGTGTGAATGTTGTTTGTGTGTGTTAATGTGTATTTAAATATTTGTGTGTGTGATGTGTGTGTTTCTGTGTGTTTGTGTGTGTGTGTTTGATCGTGTGTTTGTGTGAATGCGTGTGCACTTGTTTGTGTGAATGTGTGTGTGCTTGTTTTTGGAATATGTGTGTGTTTGTTTGAATGTACATAGAGCGTGATTACGGGAAACACATCTTCAGGCGTCGTTGTTCTAGCAGCACTTTGTGTAATGGGCTGTACCCTACAACTTCCGCCCACTAGGTGTAAGCTATTTTACTTATTAATGAATTTAAATACTTTTATAATTGTTGGGTGGAGTTTTGCTCACAAGGAATGAACATTTTAAATAAAAAACTAAATACCGGGTTTATTAAGTGCGATGCTGATAACAGCAGTCCAAGCGGTGAGTTCAAGCGGTTTAAGTAGACTCTATCACAACAGTCTTTGGTTACTCTAGAACGATCATGAGATGAGGTTTAATTAGGAACTGAAAATTCAATATGCACTCCATTACCCATTTGTCAACTTCCCCTTTCCTCGACCACACACTCACGCACACAAACCTACAGCCGCATATATTAGCACACACACACACACACACAAACACACACACACACACACACACACACACACACACACACACACACACACACACACACACACACACACACTCTTCTTTGCCAGTATATTTGTGCTACGTAAATTTACTCTTAATTTGAACCTTTACAAGTTTTTTTATTTATTGTGCCTATGCATTCTTTCAGTACGTTACAGATATACTTTACGTTATTATTGTCAATATGGTAAATCCATTTAAACAATTCCTTCAAACAGAACATGATTACAGTAATTCTGGTAATTTGATTGTACTACAGTTTTCCTGATGTACTCAGTATACTTTGATCTGTGACCCATAATTTACGTCAAACTGCATACACTGTGTGATAAATTACAATGGAACAAACTGACAGTACTACAATTACATCATAACCACTAAACCAAAGTGAAAGTAAGGTAATCTAAATTACTACAAACAATTACATCATAACCACTAAACCAAAGTGTAGGTAAGGTAATCTAAATTGCTTAAAAAGAATTTACAAGTACCTTTAGGCTAAAATATATCAGAACAACTAAACAGTACGTCCATTGTGTAAATTAAGATCAAACAAACTAATTAGTTTATAATGTTAGCGAAATTAGTGCAGAACAAATCGTGCAGATGCTGTACTACGAACTAAATTAAGAAAGAAATGTGTATTGGAAATGTAATTACGCAGAGTAACTGCAAATTCTATGAACTAATTAATGACAGCACACACATACACACACACACACACACACACACACACACACACACACACACACACACATGCGGCGGAGTAAATTTGCCTATCCCTATATCTAGACTTACTTGTTATAAAATTATTAATATGATGGTATCTTTGTAAAAGTACCAGAGTTGGAGTAAACACTCGAGCTGAGAATAAGCTAGAAAATTGCTGATGCAATGCAAACCAGTTCCAACTGGATAAGTAGTTTTATTATCCAAATGGTTACGATTTACGAGAACGAGACCAGCCAATGGACTGAGATAATAGTTTAGAATCTATTGTCTAAACATAAGTTTATCAATAGGTGTAAGAAGGTCATTAAATTTATTAAATCACAACAATCAAATTACATATAATAAATAAAATGAAAGAGATTACTTGATATCGGATATTGCCACGAAACCACAATAGAATAATGTTTGTACTACACATTTTATATCCAAAAAATACAATTGAACAATTCAATCACAGGATAGTTCTTATCAGAGAACAGAAATGGAGTTAGAGAGAAAAGATAGTTTTTACATAACCTGAATTAATCACTGTCTCAATAGTCTTTCATTCACTTCTTTTGCAACAAAGCAAACAAGTTATTGTTCAATTATTACAGTCACTTCCACGTGATTCCCTCTTCTCACACTGCAGAAAACTCGCTGTTACTCTCTCTAGCCAATCTGGTGCTCGTTCACCGTATAACTGTCAAGTAGAACTACAATTGTAGCAATTTCCAGTGTCTTCCTTGTACCAGAAATCGCTCTATGTGGTCAGAATACTTTGCCACCAAAATACTAATCACCCACTTGTAATTAGTTTGAATTGCATCAGCAATTTCTAGCATATTGTCAGGTGATAACTAGGGTGGTTACTTCAACTCAGACACAAAACATACCTTCACAGGCACTGCCCAAGGTCGGGTCACCTTGACAATTTAACAATTGTTATAACAATTAAATCCAGAAATTAGGATAGGCAAATTTACTCCACCACACATAGATAGATAGATAGACAGAGAGACAGATAGATAGATAGATAGATAGATAGATAGATAGATAGATAGATAGATAGATAGATAGATGGATGGATTGACTTTACTAGACTAGACTAGATAGATAGATAGATAGTAAAGCTCGTCACTATGCTTGGTTGATACACAGGCTATCACAAAGCTATTTATTCTTGCTTTTCAGACATTCCAACAGTTCTGCCGCGTGTCTGCATTTATCTCTACGGACGGATGCCAACAATGCTAAACTTTCCTCAAGGCTTACAAAAAAACTCCCACAAAACTACTTTTAAAAAGTATCGGAAAATTCGCGCCGATTTGACGAGTACTGTGGAAAAAAGAATTTTAAATTTAATCAATAAAATCACCATTTGGAATGCTATATTCATGTACTTTTCGTTTCCTACGCACACTTACTTCACTGCATAGTAATAATCATTTAACGAGACAATACAAATTTTGACACACACACACACACACACACACACACACACACACACACACACACACACACACATGCACACACATCACGTACAGGAATCAATACTGACATATGTACTCACACACGCCTCATATGCAGACACAAAATATGTGCTGACACGTACATCTGAAAGATATAGTACATGATAGAGTGAAAGAGTTTCAAAACACACATTCTGTATTACAGACAATTATAAAAGAATGAAGACATTGGAAAGACTTCCAGTCATATTACAGATATTATAAGACAAAAGTTATAATTTAGTACTAATTATATATAACAGATCTTTACAATCATAACAAATCTAAAGCAAGGCACAGATACAACTTCACAACATTAATGCGTCAGTCCAATTCGGTATAACCTTTACACACCAGTCCAATTCGGCATAACCTTTACACACCAGTCCAATTCGGCATAACCTTTACACACCACTTCTATTCGGTATAACCAGTCCCACTCAGCTCTACAATTAAAATTTGCCCAACTCGGCACATTCCACTTCAGTCCAACACGGCACAACCGCTACACGTAATTTCTACTCTGCATCTCAGTTATGCATCCAACACTTTAAATGACACGTCACGTATAGCTCCATTCAAGCATGCAACTCATTGGTTACCAGTTTGCGCACTGGGTGACAAACCTCTACATAGTAATAGCAAGAAGAATATATATTTTGCTCGATTGTATAGACTGTTACATATTTACACCCCTGTATAATGTAGTTGAAGTATATATCTCCGTCAACCTATGCAAGTATTTTACATTACACACATCATACGTACACTCATGTCACAGAGTGACCTACGTATTCTACGCCTGGACATATATACATAGTCCCACTCACACTCACAAACAACTCACAGACATAAACACACACACACACACACACACACACACACATATATATATATATATATATTGGATACAAGCATCATTCGATAGAAATAGTTCAGAGTTTCATGCATGCTACAAATGAAAGCAATGCTCATGGGGCTGATAAAATAATTTTAACTCCTCGTTCTCTCCTTGGAAGTAATGAAACAGACAGGGGTGAAGTACACGTTGGCCATCAAGAACCTGTAGTTATGTGAGATCGTTCAGACATGCTCTGCCAGCTACAAGTTCCATCACTTCAGAGGTGTTAAACATCTTACAATGGCTGACCGCTTTAATGAAGCGGGCGGTATTCATCAAATAAAACAGTTCCAACTCATAACTTTCTCTAAATACGCTTCTATTTGAAGTATGAATTGTGAAAGCAGAAATATATATATATATATACAATAGCACCAGACAGACTGATCCCAAATTTAAACTTGTAATTATTATTTTTTTGTAACAGCAGTCTCTCTCTCTCTCTCTCTCTCTCTCTCTCTCTCACACACACACACACACACACACACACACACACACACACACACACACACACACACACTGTCTGATGCAAAAAAGTTATAATCCATTCAGTAAATCAGTATATCAGAAACATCAAAGTTTATTTCTTTCTCTTCCGGACATCGGCTGCACCTGCGAAAAAAAAAAAGCAGCAGCTTCCAGGAAAGTTTTATCCAAAAGATTATCAAGACATTAAATCAATGTCTCTGTACTAGTCTACTTATAGTCGTGGTCGTGAAACTTTGAATACAACGTGTGTTGATTTTTTTGGAACATTGTTGCAAAGGAAGATCTTTGACTTTCGTGTCAAAAACAGACAGCCGTTTTCCAGAAGCCGGAACTGGAGACTGGCAGTATGCGAGCGGAAGTGAATAATCTCCAATTATGGTTCTTGTCTCCACTTGACGTCGGTAGCACGTATTTATTAAGTGTCTTGTCGTCACACGCCACAAAAACCGGTCGCGTTGTACTGTTATTCTTTACTGCTAGTGACGTTGAGTGACCTGCCTCCTATATTCTTCTATTATGTACGTGTATTACGTAGGCAATATAAATATAATGCGAATTTAGGTGTAGGTTTCCTTCTATTGTTAAAAGAATAAAATGCATTATCTAAAAGGAGTTTAACTTCAAGAACCCCTCCCCCAACATTTATTGACCCAGCGTTTTTATTTGAGTACAGTCTGCAAAATAATTATGCAGCTATAATGAATAATAATTTTTCCTATTAAAGATTTTATTTAGAAACATTTATCTTTGTGATATGAAAAATAGATAGATAGATAGATAGATAAATAAATAGATAGATAGATAGATAAATAGATAGATAGATAGATAGATAGATAGATAGATAGATAGATAGATAGATAGATAGATAGATAGATAGATAGATAGATAGATAGATAGATAGATAGATAGATAGATAGATAGATAGATAGATAGATAATATATCGAATAAATTCACTTAATAGCTGCACTCTTCCTTGTGTTTGTTACTAATTTACCGTACACGTAACTCTAATACTTATCATTAAGTAACACTTTTCATTACCCTCGAAATGTCGTGACTTCTGTGTATACTTGTAAGAATTTCTCATTGTCTACATACATTGAATTCCTGCCTTGAATTCATATTGAGTTATACACTCATGCAATGTGTCTTTGCTTAGGCCATTCGTTTACAGAACTTCTCTTTGTTCTTTTTTGCACAGATCGCCTATCCATAAATAAGTTATGAGATTAATATTATTACCATATTTGCTTTTTTCTTTTGAATATTTATTACATATATCACTGGTTGTTATTGAAGTAATGGCGGTATGTGCTATATTCTTCTATGGATATTATAAGCTTGTGTCTTCTGGTAAGTTACATATACAACCACATAAGTCATGCATTCATTTAATGTCATGCCACATGAAGAGAATTTCAGAGCACTTCACTACTATATCACACGCTTAACATAACGATTTTGCTCTAATTGTCATTCCCCTCGCAAAACATTGTTGTTATAAGTACTATTCTCTTCTTAAGTTGTTGACCACGTGCCATTGTCTTCTGATGACCGCTTTCACAGATGTCATATCTTCTGATGATTTCATTCTCACTGGTGTCATTAATTTCTCATCACGATGCACTCACTAAGCACTTTATTGGTAATGTATGTCTTTTACTAAACAAACCATGCATTTTGTTCACTCCTCTTTTCTTTGACTTCTTTTTAAGCTAACGGGTGTCAGTGCACAGCATCTATGGATACTATTTTTAGTAATCTAAATTCCTCTGGTGCTTTGAGCTTGTTAAAGTGTCCCTTTATCTATGCAAATCCACTCCTTCAACTTTGATACCGCCAAAAGCCCTTGTAGCTGTTGCTGAGTATTTGTAAAATATCAACGGAACAGGTACATCATCCGATAGCGACAAGTGCGTTCACAGATTCGAGGAAGGGCTGGGGGTGGGTCACTGGAGCCTACACACTTGCAGCACTGATTTGTGAGATAACACAGTAGAACCTGACTATTATCTGATGAGAGGGATATGGGTATTTACGGATTGAGAGATTGGGCTAGACTCAGTAGAAAGTGTAATGTTGTGTAGTGTAATGTTCATGTTCGCGTGTATGTGTGCGTTTGTGTATGTATATGTGTGCGTGCAAACATGCCTGCTGGATAACAGGTGGCTAGGTGATAAGAGTCTATATGGCAGCAATGTGAAAACACCATGCATACTTAAATCCTGTATAGGCGACTTCGGTGGGAATGCTTTTGCAAGTCGCAACGCGTACGATTGCACTAAGTGAAGTTAAGACTAGTGCAAGTACTAAAACGCTGTTTCTTAACATATAAATCTGAGCATTGCAAATACACTATGAGAAATTTAAGAAGATCTGAGGTGGACTCATGCGTTCAGTGGAACGTAGACTATTGAATTCCACCAGGAATGACACCAGTGTCATTTAATTATGATATTACTTCAGGCAATGTCTAAGACACCAGTGTCATTTAATTATGATATTACTTCAGGCAATGTCTAAGACACCAGTGTCATTTAATTATGATATTACTTCAGGCAATGTCTAAGACACCAGTGTCATTTAATTATGATATTACTTCAGGTAATGTCTAGTTATCCCTTTAGTGTGAGCTTAACGTGTAATGCATGATGTCTATTTTAAAAAAACCTTGCTGCACAAATATCAGTAATATGAACAAAGTGCTCTACAATCTATCAGAAAAAAAATTTCATAAATGAAATATATAGAAACAAGTGACAAATAAAGGAAGAGATGGTAATATTTGTCACAGTAGTGATGTTCGATATCAAGAGCATATTAGACCTTTTACCAAAAGCGTCTAAAAAAGGACATCCTTTCAAGTGGTCAGAGGAATGCAGATTAAGTAGCCTCAAGAGGACCGTTAGCCCATACATGGAGTGTAGGGGATAGGGGTAGTGATGTGTGGAGATGGGTGAAGTTATTTGTCACGAAAATGTTTAGATGCCACTTATCGCAGAGACCGCTTTCATGTGCCTCTACGTCATTTCTAATAGTGGCTTCAGAAAATAATCCTTTCTGACTCCACCTTGTCTTCACATACCTGCTGACATTTTCAAGCAGGCATTCCATTTTTCTTTCTTTCTCTTTTAACGTACTCTAAAATTTTTGTGTGTGCCTAATGACGTCATCAGCACTCTGGTGTGTCATGCCCAAAATACCATGCAGCCATGCAAGAGAAACACTTTTTTTTTTTTTTTTACCAGAATGAATAATGTATTATTTATTAATACATTCGGTCGAACAGAGAGGAAAGCAGGTACTCAAGAAGTAATTTTGTACGGGTGTCTTATCGATCGAAGAAGCAATTGTGATGTCTATGGTGTTGTTTATCAAGAAGTACTGTGTCATCAAGCGGCTAGTACTGAATGTAAAATGTCTGTAAAACTTGTTCGGTGGTTTGACAGTCTTTCCACAGTTATGCTAAACACTAACACAGTTTTCCAGCTTGTTATTCTAATACTTTTCATCCTATAGATCGGAATAATTAAAATATTGAAACACAAATTTTGCGCCGTCTGATGTTGACTCGTTTTACCGATATCAACACGCAGGCGTTCTTTTAGGATGTTTATTATAATGTTGCTACTTATTTTGCAAAAGATTTTCGTGCTCAATAAAAAAATAAAAATATACAGCATTATTCATGGATAACGTCTGATGGTGTCGACAGAGTGCGTCGGCGACTCTGCTTTTAATTTATGGCTCCATAATAACGTCTATGAGATTTAGGGATACACTTTCCACTGGTGTGTGATGTTTAAGGGAAGATGTGCTACGTTTGCTAGGATTCGACTCTTCGGGCCCACTCACAATCCCATGGAAACAAGTGAAACGGTGCCTGACTATGAGCAGAGTTCAACAGGGACTTCCACCACGTATTTATTTCTGCTCTATCTCAGGTCATGAGTACGCACCTTCTGATAAGCAGAGGTAAACAATTAGTTGATGTCTTACTAGCTCCGACACACGTGTATTTGCCAATCCATCCTTTGAAAGCTTTTAGGTACGCATTGTTTGTTTGTAAATAGATCGGATTTTTTCTTTCTGTAGCCGTCCTTTCTTCAGTGGGTAGATAATGTTAAAATAATGAATGCAGAGTGACAGATTAATCCCCCTTACCTACAGCAAACGGTACAAATATTTCCTTAATAATGTTGTTGCAGTCTTTCGGATTTTATGCCGTTAGGAAAATGTGTTTAATTGTGTTTTTATCCTTTATTCTTTGGGATTGTTTCCCTTTCTCACGAATACACATGTTTGTCGTTTATTTTTTCCCGTTCTAAATGCTAGGAACGAGACAATGCCTTTGTTTTGTTGACTTAGTTTCCATAGCGTTATTGTATTTCTAGTATATTGGAGGGAGTGCCAACACGTATCACATTACACACTGGGTTGTAATTATAAAAATATGAGGTAACACAACAAGTGTCAAGTGTATACAGCTTTTCCTGTGTCTGGTGTTGGGCATAGTGGAATTATTTTGTCGCGCGCTCGGTAACAAGAAAGGTATCATTTATTAGTGTTGAGTCTCCTGCTTCATTGGACAAAGCTATTATTTCAGTTTTATACGTGTATTATGAAGACTGGGTACCTACATAATAAGTATTACAAAATATAACAATACAAACATAACGACAGGTAAGGGTCACATGAGAAATCACTGCACCATGAAATTAACACGCTTGACATAAACAGTACAACATCAGGTGTAACTGTCGACGCTTCCGCTCAAGTGTTTTCATCGGGACAACGCGATTAATACAACATTTTCATTAAAGAAGAAGTGTTTTCATCCAGAAAACGCGATTAATACGGCATTTTCATTAAAGAAGAAGTGTTTTCATCCGGACAACGCGATTAATACAGCATTTTCATTAAAGAAGAAGTGTTTTCATCCGGACAAACATCCGGACAACGCGATTAATACAACATTTTCATTAAAGAAGTGGTTTCATCCAGACAACACGATTAATACAACATTTTCATTAAAGAAGTGTTTTCATCCGGACAAGGCGATTAACACAACATTTTAATTAAGAAGAAGTTTGAAATTTCTCGTCTAATGCATTCAAAGTTTAATTTATTTTTTCAAATTACTCTTTGTATCATTCCTTGTTTGTCCTTGACATATTGTACAAGTGTAAAGACGGTTTTCATTTTGTTGTCTTATGTCACCTTTTCCCGATACAAGCCCTATTGGATCAAACGCGACACTTGTTTATGAGATGTGTTTATCAATTTGATTTCGTTGTAGTCTATTTGGACCAAAATTGATAATTTTCTATATCTTGCAGAGTTTGTCAATTGGTTCTGATTATCAAGTTTGGTTGAAATGACCTACGTCTATATATTGTATTATTTGTCAATTTGTTGCGATGTAGGCCATTTGGGCCAAACGTGATAATTGTCTGAATCTTGCAGATTGTTGATTTAATAAATGTATTGTTAAATTTATTGACTTTCTTACACATATTGATAACCATATGTAGGAGAAGAAGGTTGGGGGGAGGGGCCTCGCTAAATAACGATTAAAAGACGGATTTATCTTCTCCTCTGGTAAGAGATTTTCCACCTATGGAAATATTGTGTGACAATATTGTCTTATTGTTGTGGAAGAGAGAAAAAGATTACAGCGCCCGCATATTCGCCAAATGAGAGAGACGAGTGTTGTCTTCTGGAGAATTATTAATGACATAAATTAAGATTCTCATCACTTGTAATTAGTTATGGATGATTAAATAATAATATTAATCATAACCATTAAATGTGGCGTTGGCGTCATACAACCTTTTCCCTCATGAGCAATCCGTCCCGAAAAACGAATTCACACACTCATAAATCTCTCACACAAGCAGATTCACAAAACTCACTCGTATATATATATATACACTCAAACATTCATAAACCTCCGTTTCTCTCTCACACACACATTCACTAATACATCTCAAACACACACTCACATAAATGCATCGATCACACGCACACACACACCACACCACACTCGTATCTCTCTCTCTCTCTCTCTCACACACACACACACACACCACACCACACTCGTATCTCTCTCTCTCTCCTTCACACACACACACACACACACACACACACACACACACACACACACACCACTCGTATCTCTCTCTCTCTCTCTCTCTCTCTCTCTCTCACACACACACACACACACCACACCACGCTCGTATCTCTCTCTCTCACACACACACACACACACACACACCACACCACACTCGTATCTCTCTCTCTCTATCTCTCTCTCTCACACACACACACACACACACACTCGCACACACTGGTATACGCACTGATTCATCTCTCTATCACACACACACGTACACACATACACACATGCGTACATCTCTCTCTCATCTCTCTCTCTCTCTCTCTCTCTCTCTCTCTCTCTCTCTCTCTCTCCTCTCTCTCTCTCTCTCTCTCTCTCTCTCTCTCTCTCTCTCTCTCTCTCTCGCACACATCTCACATCTGTCCCTTGAGAGGCCGCTGTGGAATGTATCCGTTCTAATAGGTTATCAAAATTAAGAAAACTAAACCCTCGTGGTTTCTGAAGGACGAGGTATCTGTCTGCTAACTGCCAAGTGCAGCAGTTACTGTTTAGACAAGTCTGATTTGCATTTAAGGGGTGCCTCTGCGAAAAAAAATGGACAAATAAAACAAAAACAAAAACAAGTGGACGAAGCAAGGAGTTAGACTTCAATACAAGCCTAGGTGGTTTCTGAAAACTGCGAGGGAGCCAAGTTTCTTGACTCTCTTTTTTCCCCTCCCACCCCCCCTCTCTCTTTTCCTAACAGCCTTCGTCAGCTAAGCAGAGTAACTCTCCCCCATATCCTGGAGTGCTCGTTCTTAGTTTGACGCCTACTAATACTGCACTTCTCGGAGCCCAGTCCCAACACCAATAAATGTCACCGTCAGTACTCTGTTAGAGACGTGCTGACCAAGATTTTTTATTCAAACTTATTTCTTCACCCATCTCCAGCAAATCAGAAGAATGTGCTTTTTCTTACTCAGTTCAATTTTAAAGGTTCAAAAATCTCATTCTTTCATGTACATTTGGTTGATTTTAAACATTTTTCGAGAGTCGTTTTAAAGGTTTACAAACCTGTTTCTTAGTGTGCTATTTCGAGAGTAACTCGGAGAAAAAAAAAATGAAAAGCATTAGCTGCAATCAAGAAAAGTTTGGCTCCTATGGTTTTCTCACGTCATTGACAATAATCTCCTTGTGCACGTCTCGCCCTTTCTCTCCCCCCCTCTTTCTCTCTCTCTCTCTCTCTCTCTCTCTCTCTCTCTCTCTCTCTCTCTCTCTCTCTCTCTCTCTCTCTCTCTCTCTCTCTCACGTGTTTGTGTGTGCGTGCGTGTATTTGATTTTCTACTTGCAGGAATAGGCGAACGTAGTCTTTTTTAAAATGTGGCAATAGATATTCGACAGGAAATCCATCCCTCAAATTCCTATTGTTTTCACAACAAATGCGAGTGCACACTGCTCACAATGGCGCAAGCCCGTACACGCATTGATGTAAAAATACCGCACTGCACCTTGGGATGAACTAGACTACACATTGACACCAAACAGTATACCAAACACCGATAATTAATCACCCTTCCTAAATACATAAACCACTCAGACGATACAAATAAATATCATTTATTATTTCGCGGTGAATCCCAGGCCATCCCATTTTAGAAATTTGTGCTAATTTTTTTAATGAAATCTTACCAACACGACATGACCCTTACTACTGATGTAAAATCACAATTGCTTAAATAAAAACTGCAGACTAAAATATCGTTACGGAATATCATTCAATTTAAAATTTAAAAGGTATGCCAGTAATCATGTATTATGTTCATTAATACGTAGATTTCTCATGATAAATGAAAGAGTATGAATTACTGGATGCATGTCTGGTGAATGAGGTAAAATGTAGCGATTGCATACATGGTGAATGAGGTAAAATATAGCGATTGCATACATGGTGAATGAGGTAAAAAGTAGCGATTGCATACATGGTGAATGAGGTAAAATGTAGCGATTGCATACATGGTGAATGAGGTAAAAAGTAGCGATTGCATACATGGTGAATGAGGTAAAATATAGCGATTGCATACATGGTGAATGAGGTAAAATATAGCGATTGCATACATGGTGAATGAGGTAAAATATAGCGATTGCATACATGGTGAATGAGGTAAAATATAGCGATTGCATACATGGTGAATGAGGTAAAATATAGCGATTGCATACATGGTGAATGAGGTAAAATATAGCGATTGCATACATGGTGAATGAGGTAAAATATAGCGATTGCATACATAGTGAATGATAGAGCATAAGTACCGATTGCACGCATGGTAGATGAGAGGGCATCAGATGGCTTACTTAGAGACAGCTATAAGACCACATTTCATTTATGACTCTATAGTCAGTGTTAGTTACTAGTTATATGAGCAATTTTTAAACTTAGTGACTGTAACTCAGATTTAGCTAGTCATTAAGCCAGGAAAATGTGAATTACTGATTGGCCAGGGCAACATGCATGTGTTTATTAATGGATCAGCAAAGAGTTTATTCCCATAGAATAAAACGTTACTTAAAAGAAATAGAAAAAAATAAATGCAAAGCAGTCTTATGGAAAGAATACGAATCGTGATGTCCAACCCCACTCCCCACTCCCCACTCCCCTCTCTTACTTCACCCAACAAACTAAAGTATTCCTCCATAGCAGTCTCGTAATCGTCAAACCCTTCCTTCTAGGTGTTTGCGTTAAGAAGACAACTCCTAATTATAGTATCAATCACAACACCGATCTTTGTCGCTAAAATTCGAAGATAAATACATTCCAGGATTGGTTTCGCATCCTCCATCAGTGTCTGACATGACTATCGTCTTTTTCTTTCACGATTCAAATAAACACTCGCTTTTGTGAATGACGTAACACGAAGAGATTCCGCTTCACGGTGATCTGCGGGTTGCGTTGCATCGCTGGCGCTGCTCTATCTTGTGGGTGTTGGCTAAATATGCGAAGGCAGGTGTATAGTTCTAATGGGGGTTGTTGCTAAAGTTCAGATCGAGAAAGAAAAAATCCGTAAATGCGTCCTGGCAATTCTCTCGTAGAGTACTAGCATTGCATTGGCTCTCAGACGCACAAACCGAAGTGCCTTGCCCACGTGGTTCAAAATAAAAGGGTCCACAGGTTCACGCTTTTCTTCTAGACTGTAACTTGGATCTTGGCGGTATTTAGTCGATTGTTACTAGTATTTGTGAAGTCTTCTACATGAAATTCGGTGTGTCTGACGACTAGAATAACTTTCCTCTGATTTTGTTCTAGTCTATAAATGTACTATAAATAAGAAAATGATAATGATAATTCCCTCTGTGTCTTATATCTAACCAAAGGGACACAACATTGTTTTAACTATGTGCGGAGATACGAAGACGATGTCAACTTTGTAAAGTCGTGTGCGACATTGCTGAATGAAGAGAGAATCAAACTTTAAAGAGTAAAAGTTCGTCGGAGAGAGTGAGTTTGCGAGAAAAAAAACTTCTTACAAAGGGACTTGTGTTTTTAAAAATATTAATTCAAACAAAATCAGGACGTTCTCATACCTCTAAGCAATTCTGGAGACAGCGCTTAGTTTACCTCTACCCGGCCGACCGTGGTCAAAGAATAACGTACCCAGAGGTGCGCATTCCATGGACAGGTACCCCTCACCCCCACACACACCTGTGGGGACGAGGGCAATGTCTTCCAGCCGCGATTCGTCGGTACACGTCGACAACAAATCGTGCGATGGCATTCTGGATAGTTCCAGCCACACTGACCTCAGTCGCCAGGCCTCACAGACCAGCATCGCGGGTCCCAGGGCTTCCAAGAAAAAATGGAGGACCCTGAGTCGCAACTCCTCACTAAATAGCAGCGAACGGAGTTTGAGGTCAGCTGGCTCTAGGTGGACGGCGACTCTTGTGTTCATGGCGATGGAGATCCGAATGATAATGGATATGGCAGAATTGATGTCAAAAAATAAAAATTTCACTCCGTCATCGAATAAGGTAAGATCGAAATTATATTTGAAGACAACATACCAGTATTTAGAAAAAGCAATCAATAAATAAATATTTTGAGCAAAGACCCACCCATCTCCCAGTCCCTCTTGTTCACCACTGTAGTTAATAACTGTTTGGATTTGATTGTCACTCTGGGGATTTTGTTTGTGGCTATTTATTATACGCAGATAACTGGATTTATTTTATCTTAAAGTGTATTTTCTTTGTAGCTATATAGGTTTTAATTGCGTTGTTTGTAATTTATTTATGCTAGATATTTTACGTAGACAATGGGATTTAATTTATGTAAGTTTATTTTGTTTGTGGCTGCATACGTTTTGCTAGTGTTGTTTGGATTTTGTGGCGACTTGGAATGTTGTATACGATTACATCTTTATTGGTAGCAGCTCGCATTTCTTTTTAATTCTGGCTTTTGTTTGTCCTTGCCATCTTCAGAGCTGCCTCTGAAACGAAATAATAAAAAAAGGTTTCATTGTTTGCTACAAGATGTTTAAATGACAATGCAATATAGAGTGGTCAAGACAAAGTAACTCTTGCCTTACAATTTTCTACAGCCCGGGGACCAGTCTTTGTAGTACAAACATCCCCATCTAATGAGATGTGCATTACACTCATCATTATAACGTCCCGCACTTTTCATTTACAGAGCAAAGTAAACAAAAATCAAGCAAAAATGAAATACACAAAAATAAACTATTATTTTTAAAGAATCCTCCACATTTTATTATGAAACTTTAACATCTTATCAGCATTGATTATTTTATTGATAGCAATATTACTCATAATACCGTTATTGAGAACATATTAATGACAGCATGATTTATTGATGACACAATTACTGACTGCAGGAATAACTAGATATAAAGTATTCTTTCCTTCCCTTTCGTCGATTTTTTTCAAATTTAAGCCAATGTATTGACAACTTTATATGTTGATATTTTTCAAAATATCTTCATGGATAATGTTAATGAAGATGATGAAGATGACTGAATGTTTTCGTGCAGCGATCTGGCTATCGTCTCATCTTTCTCTTGTACACCTTTCATTCGAACTGATAACTAACTATACATCAATTCTTTTTCTTTTTTCTTTAGTTCACTGTTTCAGTAAATTCAAGAAAGAATTTTTGTTTCTATTGCTTAAAGTGAACTAAATTAGTAATAAACAATTACCCTGAGATGTTATCTCTTTTTTTTTAAAGTGTTATTTTTAATTTTTGTATTCTTTTTACCCCCTGCGAGGCTCAAACATGGATCTGCTTTAGCCTCGTCTCGTAAAATTTGGAGTAGTAGTTGGAATCGGAGTAGGAGTAGGAGTAGGAGTAGGAGTAGGAGTCAGAACATTTTAAACGATTCCGATCCACTTCAAAATCAACGGACTCCACGACTACTATTCCCGACTCCCTACTCCCGATTCCGACGCCACAGCCCTGGTTTTGTCATTTTCTGAATGTCTATGCCTTCTAACGACTTGAAAATGAGGCAAACTTTCATGTTATCAAAAGCGCGATTCTTGTGTGCTGATCAAAGTTACAAAGTTACAAAGTTATATATGTGTATATATTCGTCTTTTGCAAAAGATGTAAATGTTTAAGCCATTCGGCTATGGTCGGTCTCATCAGGGTCAGAGCTTGTTGGGTTTTGGTGGAATTTTATTTTGCTTTTTGCTTTCAAGAAAAGACTGAGGTAACAATACTGTCGTATAATGTTGTATATTACGTTACATTTGATCATTTCTTGCACTACCTCGAGAATAGTGCCATACTATTGTAATTACGTTACATTTGATCATTTCTTGCACTACCTCGAGAATAATGTCATACTATTGTAATTACGTTACATTTGATCATTTCTTGCACTACCTCGAGAATAATGTCATACTATTGTAATTAATTTACATTTGATCATTTCTTGCACTACCTCGAAAATAATGTCATACTATTGTAATTAATGACTACAATATCGTACGTTGGGTCGTAAGTGTATGTATGTATTTGTGCGTGTATGTGTGTGTTTGGTGGTGGGGTGGTGTATGTGTGCGAGTGAAAGTGTGAAAAGTCTGTTTGTGTGTGTGTGTGCGTGCGTGCGTGCGTGCAATCATGGGGTAAATTTTCAAACACATTCCAGGTGTAAATGTTCTCGTTGCTTTTCTTATACAAAAATACATAAACTATATTGTTTCTTGACCTGCCAAATAATTTTTTGAAAAAAAATATTTCCAAACACCTCTAGACGTCAACGCTTGTTAACGTTCACCACGTTTCAGCCAGGTAATTAGTTGCTTCGTTTCATTCATGTCAACAAACCTTTATAGTGTTGTGTCTTCCTTCTGCGCATGCGTGCTTGGAAACATTTTGCCGAAATAGTTTATGCGTACAATGCTTAGGTTGTTGTAAGCACAACTTGACGTCACGCCAAGAGCATGTGGAACATTTGTGCTGTTAAGTTGTTCTTTCTTTGTTATTTGTCACCTCTTTTGATGTAATTTTTTGTTTGTCGTAGCCAGTTGATTTCGTAAAACCAATGGCACTGAATTGCATAGTGTTAAGCCTGTGCACGCGTTGTTTCCTGTTTGTTGTAGCCAATTAATTTTGTGAAACTAATGGTACTGAACTGCATAATGTTTCAACCTGTGCACGTGTTGGATGTGAATGAGCTTAATACAACGCGGACGTGTTCGTAAGTCCGCTGGTAACTGCTGCAGAATTATGTCGGTCTTCCATGAGTTGTCCTACCCCTTTGATCCTTGAAAGCAGACGACTTTCCGAGACACGTACTAGTAGTAGAATGCATACATCCTGTTTTTTGAACCGCGAGGTTTTCCTAGACGCCCTAAATTTCTGCTATTCATATTTTTGGGAGTGAACTTTATTTACGCCCTAAATTTCTGCTATTCATATTTTTGGGAGTGAACTTTATTTACGCCCTAAATTTCTGCTATTCATATTTTTGGGAGTGAACTTTATTTACGCCCTAAATTTCTGCTGTTCATATTTTTGGGAGTGAACTTTATTTACGCACTAAATTTCTGCTATTCATGTTTATGTGAGTGAACTCTATTTACGCCCTAACTTTCTGTATTCATATCTTTGGGGCTGAAGTTTGATACCAAGCATTATGACGTTGCATTATCTCACTCTCCCATAATATCCTTGGCATTACTTTAAATGTCGTCACTTTTAATTCAGCTGAATAAAAGAGGGGAACGCCAGACAACACACTTCCGAACGCGCAATGCAATTTAATCTTTGCCCTTATGTACCTGTAACACGTCACGTCTCTGGGTAGAGTCTACAGTACTAGCATATCAGCATTTAGAGCACAAGATAATAGTATTTATATTGTTGTTTACGGGACATGTACCTTACAAGTAATTACGTTACGGATATGTTAACATCTGCCTGGCATTTTGGACACGCTACCTGATTCTATAGCAGATTTCTGGCTTTGGAGCAATGATTGAAGTAGCTCATGTACAATATGGTGAGTGAAGAGAGGCACAGTGGTAAGCGTAGTAAATAGTCCGTGAGTCCTACGTATTATTTCGCACAGCGCATGTACAATTTAGCGAGTGAAGAGGCACAGTAGTAAGCGTAGTAAATAGTCCGTGAGACCTACGTATTATTTCGCACAGCGCATTAATATTATCAATCGTATTTTTGAGCCTATGATGCTTGCTTGCGGTCTCTCTTTTGTCTTCTTTTCCCTGTGTGGATGTATACCTTTCACGCTGTCTCTTTCTCTCTCTCTCTCTCTCTCTCTCTCTGACTCCCCCCTCTAAACTCTGAATGTCGACCTGACTTCTGTCTCTCTCGGTGTGAGTATATTCTTTTCACCTTATCTCTGTCAATCTCTTTCTCTGTCTCCCTCTCTGTCCCTCCCTCACCTTCTTCCACTCATTGTCTCTGTCTATCATTTTGTCCCCTTTTCTCTCTCTCATACATACATGTAGGCTTGATTCTATAACATGTTTTTATTTTCACTCAAATTTTCTATCACTCTTTCTCTCATTCTATTTATTCGTTCCTCTGCCCCGTCCCAATATGAATGAATATCCCCCTTAATCACTGTCCATCTCTTTCTAAATGTTGAATATATGACCGTTGTTTTCCCCCTCTCTCGCATTGTCTCTCCCTCCTCTCTTTCAGTATGCAAGAATAGCTCTTATTTTTATTATGTCTTTCTCCCTCTAAATGTTGAATAAGATTCTCTGTTTCTTTCCCCCCTCCTCTCTCACGCATCACAGCTCTCTCTTTCTCTCTCTCTCTCTCTCTCTCTCTCTCTCTCTCTCTCTCTCTCTCTCTCTCTCTCTCTCTCTCTCTCTCTCTCTCCTCAGCATTCTCACCCTTTTGTTGTTTTTTGTTTATATACAACTCTCTTCGCCGGTTCTCTCCCTTTCTGGAGAAACCAATAGACAGTTCAATTTGGGAAGCCTGCTAGATGCTTCATTCGTTGAGATATAGCACATTAAAACAGCCTCAACTAATATGGGAAACAAAACCATCTGCAGAAAATATATAACGAAATATATATATCGAAAAGTATGCATTGTGGTCATAAATCTGTCAGCAGCTCAGAGACCAGATACTGCCTACATAAATACATAAAGTCCACTTGGTTCCATTCTAAACGATGATGATGGAGAACCATTAAGAAGTTTGTTTTGATTTAAATACGGCAGGATATGTAGGTGATTATATACATCCACAGTAGTGCGCACAGTTCCTTTATGTTTTCTTTCCGTTTTTAGCAGGGTGTGTGTGGGAGTAATAAAGCGATGCGATGTTTGGATGATAGGGGTTTTCCGGCTTCCACCGATTTCGTCTCCTGGCACAAGGTGTGCCGCTGTAGGTAGAATTGAATATGTTGAAAGACAGAATGGAAAGTGGTAGAAAGGAAGGTGATGATGAATGATGGCCTAATTTCCATTGCAAACATGTCTGACCTGCAAAGGCTGACATTAGCCCGGTATTCCATGGGCTAAAGTTGTGGTGGATGTTGTTGCTGTCGTTCTTGACGTTGGAGTGGGAGGGTGAGTGGGAGGGGGTGTCTTACAAAGCCCAGGCTAGTAGCACACCAAATCTGTACCTAGCATGTTCGTGCGAACGGGATGTTCAGTCCCTGGCCCTCTTACTAGTGATGTTGTTATCATTGTCGCTGTTGTTGTGGCTGTTCCCGGTGTCCGCTGGAATGCACGAAGAAAATTTAGGCTAGCTCCCTGATTATATGTTGCAGTGACCAAGTGCATTTTTTGGTTTTGAATTTCACCCTGAGAATGTGAGTTCAACTTGAGTTGTGAGTCTCGAGTTATGAGCTCCAGGTTCAAGCTTACAGTTACCCTACATGTGTTCGCAGGTTATAATTTGCATGACTGGGAAAGGCGGGAACTTCTGTCAGTGTGTATAAGCATTAAGGGAATATGCTATGCACTCTTGGTGTATCAAAGCAAAGGATGCTAAGTACATCAGTACTGTGAAGTTACAAGAATCATTGTAATCATCGTGTGCTGCCTGAAGGAACAGACACAGTGAGAAGAGCACTGAAGTTCGTTTGAGAATCTAACAGTGTGTCATTGTTTTTCTACGCATGCAGTGGGAGGTAGTGTTGACAGGGACATTGTGACATTGTTGCAAAATCAAGTGAAGACTGTTGAAGCAGTGCCTAATCCAGGTCATGTAAATTTACACATTTAACTCTAAATAACTCCATTTCTATTCTCTGATAGGATTAACCTGCAATTTGTATTGATTATTTTTTAGCTATAATTTTATTTTTATATAAATGTAGAGAGAGTCATTGTAAACTATAATTATCTGAATGTGGGTTCATGGAATAGTGTGTTTAGTTGTCTATTTCATTGTAATTGTCATATGTATATTTAATTTTTCTTTTAATATATTTATTGTTATATTTATTGACCTTTTTACGCATATTGATATTGATAATCTTATGTCGGAGAAGAAAGTGGGCGGATGTGGGCTTGCTAAATATAGATTAAAAGTCGGATTTGTCTTCTCCTTTAGTAAGAAGTTTTCCGCTCACGGAAACCGTATGTGACTGTAAATGTTGGCTGGTGTTGTGGAATTGAGAAAACGTTTACAACGTCAAAATATCCGCCAAGTGAGCGATGAGTGTTTTCTGTTGGAGGATCATTAATAAAAAATAAAATTAATATTTTCATCACTTGAAATTAGTTATAAAACATTAATCAATAATAATAATGATGATCATTTCATTAACTAAATGGTGTGCCCCGTGTCACGCAATCATTTGTGATTTTCTTGATTTATGTTTTTTATGTGACTTCATGTTTAGCGCTTATCCCTCTCCTGCTGCTATGCGTGCTTCTGTTTCAACTTTCAAACCTACCTCATTCAACCATATGTACATGATTGTTTCCCTTGATGTTTCACCAGCTTGTCAATCAAATTGGCCGTGGAGAGGGTTGTAACTATAAGTATTTGCTAAGGCCTTTTTTGTTGTTTCGTTTCTGTGTAAGTTTGTCTGTTAGTGTGGGTGGAACAATCCATTTATCTAAGAGTAACTCATCTTTGTTGTTATTCCAGAAGTAGTCCACAAGGCCTATAAATTCTCCTTCAATGACTTCTTTGATTTTCTTGAATCCTCCTCCCATTTATCCGACATATATAGAGCCTGTCTAACAGTGTGAATTTTAGTGTAAGGCTTTATGTATTGTGAGTAGTGTACTTGATTTTCTGTCTTGATCATTTTTATTTGTTATTCAGTTTATGATACCTCTAGTGCAGCTAAGGACTTGTATTTTGTTCGCCACATTTAGCTTGGACTTCAGGACTTGTCAAACCCGTTTTTCATACTCTCTCTTAACTTTAGATTTCTCTTTGCATATTTTCTTGATGTTGCAGTATCCCCATGTGTTTATATCAGTTTACAATTGAAACATCGCTGATTTTCCTGAATTCGAATTGTTGGCCTTCTGTTGTTTTGATCCTGTCTTCTATCATTATTAATATGTTGATATTATTGTTGTTTGATCCTGTCTTCTATCATTATTAATATGTTATTGTTATTGATGCTGATGTTGATATTATTGTTTTAGTTATTGCTTTATTATTGTAATAGTTTTATTAATATTATAGCACTCATGACATACAAAATATGCTTCATTATAGCAATAAATATATCAGTTCTTAATCTCGAAAGAATACAAAAAA
This sequence comes from Sinotaia quadrata, assembly GCA_028829895.1. Lineage (NCBI taxonomy): Eukaryota > Metazoa > Mollusca > Gastropoda > Architaenioglossa > Viviparidae > Sinotaia > Sinotaia quadrata. The sequence continues at coordinate 49,378,198 of CM054181.1, read as the reverse complement.
ATGTTTGCTCATATCCGTGATAAATTACATTAAATGATAAAACAATTCTTTCATTTTGATTGCACTATGTATACAAACATTTTTCATTTGTGAGCTCCTCACAGGTGATTTAAAACAAAAAACCAGAAACAATCATGCGCCCTTTTCTGCAGTAGATTAGCGATGAAGGGGTTAATTAAGAGAAAACAAAAGTAAATACGGAAGGACGTAAAATTCACGTCATGCTGAAATGTAGACATCACGTTTTTTCCCTTTGTGAATACGGTTACTTAACTTTATAATTTTTAAAATTATATTGGCTTTGAATTGTAGCAAGATGAATGCTGGCTTTGTACACACCACCCAATCCAGACTGGACGGTACAAGATTTTAGAACGGGTTTTCTTTAAACCATATGACTTCATTACCCATTAACCGAATGGAATGTATAGGTTCTCTGTAAAATTGCACGACTGTGTTGATTTCGATTAATGATTGTATGAGGGAGGGGTTCTCTTTAAAAATTAACCATCTGACGTCACTGATTAATGCAGTAGAATGTGCCGATTATTTAACCTTACCGCACATCATTCTCTTTAAAATTATATGACGTCACTTATTCAGCGCAGAGTGAGTGTTACAGGACATTAGAAACGTAGTTTGTGAAGGGTCATAATTCCTATTTCGAATGACGTAAGGTTCGTCTGCATACTTGGCCATTGTCCAAGGTCTACACGCTGACAAAGATGCGTTCACTACCACCTTTTTTCTCTTTAAAGCAAAAAAAAAAAAAAAAAAGAATAAGATAACTGTAAACGTACGCATTTTGATAATTCTCGCCCCTTGATGGCATTACTCAGTGTGAAATTGCTGTTCTGATAAAGATTGACCCACTTTAAAGCAAAGGATCCCAGTGCTGAAATGTCTCGTTATTCTGCGCTTGCAAATCTAGACACTCCGTGAGATCGGGTTCACTTTGAACTGCAAATGATGTCTATAGAAAATGGATGCCTTTAGATTTCAAAGTGCACTTGTTTCCTACGCACTGTACAACTCTTTGGATTGAGTCGTGAAACATTACCACGCGTAGTTGCCGGATCCACTGGACAAAACTATGACGTCATATAATGATGAAGAGAACGTGTGGCGCTGAATTCGTTTTATGCATTCCCAAGGGGACTGCGCTTCAAATAACACAATGTTTCTACCAGTCGATTCAAAACCTGTGTTTCGATTGCAGACATCTTTGGGTTCTCTGCTCCAGTTTATAAATAAATTGGTATAAAGTTTTAATTTAGGATCCTACATAACATCGTCGCAATTAGTTTTTTCTTTGCCAGAGTTTTTTTCTTTGAGTGTGTCATTATTCCACGATAAATAGCATCGTTTACATTATCACTACATTGTTTTAATTTTAAAGTCTGTATGTCTTCTTTCTGATCGTTCATGTCCTCTACTTAGCAGACCTGTAGGACATCTGTATCACAGTTGTGAAGAATAAAAATTCCGTCAATGGTGACTGAGTATGGGCTATGTGAGCACTACTATAGGGTGATCGATCACGCGTTCATTATTTATACATTATAAATTCTGCATACACTTTAGTGATAAGAGCCAGAGCAGACTTGTCTTTCAGGAACCCTGAAGTAATCCAAAACAGCTGACGACATGAATTTAAATATCAAAGAGACTCTTTTTCTTAAGCTACATTCACAATTTCCCATTTTAATAGACAGGGTATTCTATTTACAGAGATACAGAGCCATTGTGGATGATTATTGTCTCCCTTGCAGTTTTTTCGTTATAATATATGTATATCTATTTGCCCCCAAAGTCATGCTCGTTATAATATATGTATATCTATTTCCCCCAAAGTCATGCTCGTATAATATATGTATATCTATTTGCCCCCAAAGTCATGCTCGTTATAATATATGTATATCTATTTCCCCCAAAGTCATACTCGTTAAGAGAGAACGTTACCTTATGCAGCGCACACAATACTGTAGCTACTTCAGAAGTAGGAAAAAAGTAAAGAAAAAAACGAACTTACGTTAATTCGATGACAGTTACGATATGGGTGTGTTTCTGCGTTCTGAGTTTTTGACTCAAAGTGTGCGAAACTGTAATGCCAAAACACATTAATCTACACAGCTTAAGACTGCATTCAACGTAAAGCAGGTAGAGCTGTATTGCTTGATTTGTCTTTTTCAATTGAAAGCAAGTTTTAAAAGTTACCCCCAGTCAAAATGATACACTGATGCATTCCACATGTGATGCTTCTTAGAAGCTTTGGCAAAATACAGTTGTCCTCCCTTGTTTCCACATTTACGTACAATGGATGTATCCCCAAAATTAAATAGAATAAGTTTCTGTTGTACTGATGCAGACACTAGGAGAACACATATGGCTTAACGGTGCGAAGTACCAAAACACACAGAATACCTGCTTGCTTGCTAATACAGACATGCGTACAAAATAATAATTCATTCTGTCATTTGGAAAAAAGATTCCTTTTAGCCCATCCATTTCCGGGGATTTTTCTTTCTGTGTGAATAGAAAGACCGAATAGAGAACCAATAAGGAACCCTGCCGGGCCCAGAAATATAACATCATTCAACATCAGACATGTTTTGTGCTATGTATTTTTTATATTTAGCAAATACATTACTATATACAAGGATAGGTTTCATGAATAGATGGTTCAACTTAGCCATTACACATTATTATTCTTTTAAATTTACTATTACGAGATTGTACATGTACATATGTACTATGATTTTGAAAAATGTGTTATTGTAAAGAATGTTTAGTGTAAAATTGGATGTAATGTCTGCTTAATAAAGAAATGAAGAAAGAAACAAAACAAAATCAACGTCAATCAATCGAGATTTTAATCAGTTGCGTGTCTAGTATTCCTTTGTCCTTTGTCTCTCCTTATCGTTGACCATCTACGTTTTATTTCTCTCTCTCTCTCTCTCTCTCTCTCACACACACACACACACACACACACACACACACACACACACATACACTCACCACACACACACACACACACACACACACGCACGCACGCGCGGGTCTCCGTTGCTCGCCTGCTAAGCCTTCGAAGAATAATTATTACCTTTTCCCCTAATGTGCACACTCACGGCCCGTGAACATTATTAGAACGCAATGTCATGATACCGTTAACATTTCGATTTAAGTCCGGACATTGATAACCGCGCTAACTGCCTGCTCTCTAGTCAGTGCGCAGGATAGCGCCGTCACACCAGAAATGGACTCGAGAGACCGGCTTGGGCAAGAAATAGTTTGAAAAGAAGTAAAACACAACAAAAACTAATGGAATGGTATGGGTGAACTGGAATGGCGGACGTGGTGGTGGTGGTAGAGTGGTTAATGCGAGCCATATAACATTATCGAATATTTCATCCTACATGCAACTCGAGAGATTTTCGGGGGTGGGGGTGGGGGCTTTGTTTGTTCGGCTGCTTCGACAAGATCCCAGCAACTTCTTGAACTGTTCTTGGATTATAACGATTATACCAGTTAATGTTATTGTATTCATAGCGCAAAAACTGAGTGTTTCCACACAAGAGTGGTTGTGGGGAATCCTGGAACAGTAATACAAACACTTGATGATATTTAAGTTGTGTAGAGATTTGTGTTGTTGTTAATGTTGTTGTTGCTGCTGCTGCTACACTTTCGCACCACATCTTCTCCCAGAGTGGATTCGCATTAAGTGTCTGCATCTGCTCTTGTCGTGAGCGTTCCTTTACACGATTTAATGCGGCTAAATCTGTTTCGTCCAATTTTCACTCTCGGTTTCCTCCTCCATTTTTACGCACTGGGGTACGGGTGAAGACTATGAAATTGAAAGAGGAAGATTTGAGTTTGATTTGATTGGACCGTCTACTATTTCAAAAGACAGGCACAAACACGAGATGAGCAGGGTACGCGTTTCATCAGAGGGAAACATTAATATTGAGAGGCAATAAGAGAGGGGGGGAATAGAGAGGGAGGGAGAGAGAGAGAGGGAGACAGAGGGAGGGAGAGGGAGGGAGATGGAGAGAGAGGGAGGGGGAGGGAGAGAGAGGGGGGAGAGAGAGGGAGGGAGAGAATGAGAAGGCGGGATAGAGGAGGGAGAAAGCGGGAGAGAGAGTGAAGGAAAGAGAGATCGAAATCTTTATCAATGAGGACCATTGATCCATGTCGACGGTGAATATTCCTGCTTGATTAATTTGATAATCTACAGAAATGAGACCGCATCCTCCATTTCACAAAGCAAGTGATGATCATCATTTAAATAAATATACATTTTTTTCTGACATTTCAATATATGCAAACTCCGTTGTGTAAATACTACATTGTTACCATAAACATTAATCACTGTGACGATTTCTCTCTGTAATTAATTAAATGATTACTTAAGAAGAGTTCCGTAATGCGCACATTACTCTCCGTAATCACCACACTTTTGTAACGTGCAGCCCTAACATTAGCACTTTATTCATCTGAACAATATGTATTCTCTGTTATATTTGACACGGTTATCAATTAATAAACTACATGTATTGAAGACTTAGTACCACAAATTCGTTGTTACATTAAAACATATTATACTTCTTTTATCCAAAACTTAGCAATCGAACGATCTGTTTATTTGTTTATAGAGGACACACTGTTCATCCGCACCTCATCTCTTCACACTTCTGACATTTGCATCTTATAGGAACAGATTTAAAAGTCCGAATTAAAATATGGACTTAATCTTCGCACTTTTCCGTGGAAAAACTTATAAATTCTCAGTTGTCTTTAAGAGTAGAAATAAATATATATTCTTATGTACCTTTCAATCAATCACTCCACACCCAAACAAACAGCTCACATAAATGCTGAAGCTATCAATGATTTTGCACACACGCACACAGTCACACACATACACACGCCGTTCGCAGCATTCGACCAGAGAACGAAATCGTCTACAAACAAAAGTAGCGAAAGTTCATTTTCATCAGGCAAAAGTTGTACTCCGTAAACTCTTTTTTTTTGTTTTTATCTTCTGAGTTGCTGTGAAAAATCAAAATGCAACCGGAGCCTATGCACACCTTGTTTTATTCCAGAGATCTGCACAATAATGTCAACATCCTTGGCATTTTCCCATGAACTCCCACTCACTTATGTATCTCTCATAAAGTGCGTGTGTTTAACAAATGGTAATCATTTCTAAATTCCACAAGACCATGACACTTCTCCCCGTAAATTTAGTAAAGTTCTTTGAGCCACTTTGATCAAATATTAGAGTGTTACCAACCATAGAATGTCGTTTTCTAAATCCTTCCTGTAGTTCTAATATCGTATTTGTTTCCCATTTCATTAAAGGTGTTATCAACCTTAGAACGCGCTTTTCCCTGCTTTTCTAATATCGTATTTTGTCTGTCAATTTCTTAGACCCTGACGGCTTAGTATGTCACAATTACTTAAATGTAGTCCATCTTAGACCCTGACGGCTTAGTATGTCACATTTAATTAAATGTAGTCCATCTTAGATCCTGACGGCTTAATATGTCACAATTACTTAAATGTAGTCCATCTTAGACCCTGACGGCTTAGTATGTCACAATTAATTAAATGTAGTCCATCTTAGACCCTAATAGATTACCAGATCTCCCTTCCAGTGCTTTATCTTTTCCAAATGCCTAGATGCCCGTCCGCAATCAGTGAAAAGTTTGAATTTGATTGATAGAGTGTAGGGGGCGCTTCCGGCTTCCGCGGTCGTATCTTACTTAATTGTTACAATGTCGTTCTGGAAGAAAACCATCATACTTTTCATCTGAAGACCAGACTGCACAACCTTCTACTAAAACTAACATTAAAACCTAGTACGTGGTTTCTCTCATTCTCCCTCTGTTGCGAACTTTCCTTGTACTCTCATAACCTGTCAATAGATACGCTTTTATCATTCTCCCACTGTTGCGAACGTTAATTGTACTCTCATGACCTGTCAATAGATAGGCTTTTATCATTCTCCCACTGTTGCGAACGTTAATTGTACTCTCATGACCTGTCAATAGATAGGCTTTTATCATTCTCCCACTGTTGCGAACGTTCCTTGTACTCTTATGAACTGTCAATAGATAGGCTTTTACCCAGCGCGAAATCAGCCTAGGCCGGAATTGTTCCCCATAAATTAAGTAAGGTTTTCATACTCTGATATCTCGTTATTTGTATGTAATCGTAATGAGATGTTGCAAAGCCGACTAGATTTCAGTCTCGATTATTTTTCTTTTTCTTATATATTTTCTGTCGAAGGTCAATCGATATGAGTTGTTCCCCTTTGTTGAGCATTATCACTTGCTAAACTGCCATTTCTGAGGGTGCACACATGTCCAACATCTGCTTGAGATATGTATGCATTCTTTGGAAAATAATCTTCCAACCTTATTTTTATATCTTTCTCCCTGAAGGTTCTTTTGAACCATTACCTCTTTACACATTTCCGAGACATTACTTATCTTTCTTTATATGTTATCCTTGTGTGCCAGGTACATCGATATAGATATGTTCCTCTAAATTTGGTCAGTAGCCCTATGTATTTTTGTATAACAGCCTTTGCATTGATTTTACTTATTAATTTTGTAGATACCTTATTTCAGTATAACCTTGTGTCGCAATCTTTCGCACTGGTTTATTCAGGCGGTAGTTTTGTATCGCTTTGATTTTTTTTTTATTAACTACGGTATGTGTGTCCCAAGCCTTTCATTATACTCTTGAGATGCGCATTTCCTGCAGATTTTGTTTTTAAGTGTTTTTCAATGAAAAAAGGAGTTCTGTGTTGTTGTGTTTTTTGTTGTCAAATAATCATTTTTTCGTTTGTTTTGTTTTTTTTAGGTTAACTTGTGTTTTAACCATTTGCTGCTTCCCAAATCAACTTGTGAGAGATTTTGTTTATGTTTTCAGAAGTAATTTCTGCTGCAACCTTTAGTTTTCCATTTCCTGAGATACCGTGTGTCACAGTCATAATTTCTGAGGATAAGGTTTTCGCAAATGTACACCTGTTATTTGAAGTGCCTTGTATCACAACTCATTCATATATACTTAGCTGATGTACTATTTGTCAAATTTTGTTGTAATGTCTGATGCTCTGTGCGTCACAAATGTTTCTTGAATTATCTTATGCTCTGTGCGTCACAAATGTTTCTTGAATTATCTTATGCTCTGTGTGTCACAAATGTTTCTTGAATTATCTTATGCTCTGTGTGTCACAAATGTTTCTTGAATTATCTTATGCTCTGTGTGTCATAAATGTTTCTTGAATTATCTTATTCTCTGTGTGTCACATTTTCTTGTGTTATCTGGTTGATATTGATTGGTTGCAGTTTGACGGCAGTATTTGCATATGACTGATTTGCGATTAGTTGAATTAAAGTTTGACAGCGACATGTGACTGGTTTGCAATTAGTTGAATTAAAGTTTGACAGCGACATGTGACTGGTGAACTGTAAAAGGATATATGTGTGATGGTGACGTGTTATTGGATAATAATAATTTAGCAGTTTGATAGCAGTATAGGCTATTTTTGAGTGGCTACTATTAACTGGTTGAAATTTGCCGGCGCCGTGACCGGTTGTTATTAAGTGAATACAATTTTGACAGCGGTGTATATTTCACATCCCCAAATGCACCGCAATGTAAATCAACGTGCACCTACCAAACGGGTTGTGCAGTCTATTGCCGAGTGTAACCATATCTTCCAACTCCACTCGCTAAGTTTCAAGTATTTAATTTACTTCATTCACGTAACCGAAGTTAGTAAGATGTATTTCTTGAATTATTAGTGAACAGACGTAGGATCTGTCACTGTAAACATTACGTTGTTACAAAGTGTATTTCGTATTTTATCATGAGGGTATGACTATTGTAGAAATATGGGTAATTACAATAACATTACTATTAAAGTATCGTAATAGAGTTTGTGTGTACAGAAATAGATAAAAAAATTAAGTATGAACATCATTCGATGCATTATCAGGATACAAAGAAATATCTAGCATAGAAAACAATATATGGCATTAAACACTATATATTTATAATTTTCAGCTGTATGCGTCTGCCGTATGCATTCCTTAATTAACTCAGAGAGCAAGAATCGGAAAATCAAATTCCATCAATAAATAGTTCGTATTATATAATCTGTAATCATTTGTGATTGTGAAATATTGTAATAAAAATTACTTTATTAAGGTCTGGTGAAATGTTTCTACTTTCTTGTTACAATTTAATTTGCGTTACTTTAACCATTAATAAATATCTACTCTGCACATATTGCGTACAGTATTGAAGCCATTATTTATTATGTGCTGTACTGAAGTAAACAGTGAGAATGAAGCCATTATTTATTATGTACTGTACTGAAGTAAACAGGGAGAATGAAGCCATTATTTATTATGTACAGTACTGAAGTAAACAGAGAGAATGAAGCCATTATTTATTATGTACACTACTGAAGTAAACAGGGAGAATGAAGCCATTATTTATTATGTACAGTATTGAAGTAAACAGGGAGAGTGAAGCTATTATTTATTATGTACAGCATTGAAGTAAACAGGGAGAATGAAGTCATTCACGCTGACATTTCTGTTCTGTTAACTTCTTTGTACATGTATTAGTAACCGTTGTTAGTTGAATTGTTGAACCAACTTCTTCGCTTCTCTCTCTAACAGATACTAACATTGTCTGAAGGCAACCGACTCGCTCTTTCCTTTATTGCACCCTCACTCCAACAAAACACTGTCGACTTTGTGGTTCTTCGCCAAAATAGCTACCCGGGGTAAAACAAGAAATCTATTTCACAGTTCCTTTCATTGTTTCGTTCTTGTCAATCGTTTTCCTTTTCTGACACTCATCTGAACGACTTTGCTCTAAACTGTTGCACTAATATGTACACTTGAAGAAGAATGTTTGTTTTTGGATGAAGTAAAAAAAAAAAAGCGACAACAAAAATAAATAAAAATAAATCCCCGTAACTTCCTATCAAAGCAATACATGCGAGACTTGAGGTGAGGATTTTCGAGGGAAGTTTGCGGACCTCCGAAGACTAAGGATACGTCTGTCTCTTTGCTGCTTCTCGAAGAGAAAATATTATTTATACCAAGATGCGCTTGCCATGGTAGAGCCATCAGTTTGAAATCGCCTCAGCGTGCTCTACAGTCAGTGGCGCTTTCATCAAACAGCGAGGCATTATCTTCAAACAGAGGGCATTCTTATTCGGTAATGAACGCTGCTTTGTGGAATGGAACCCGTCAACGGACGATTGGTCGCAAGCCGTTAGCGATCTGTTCACCATAACAATAGGAGCGACAGCTGAAGACAGAGAGTGGGCGGGATTTTGTCAAGCTGGTTCCTAAACTAAAACATCTTACTTCACGTAAATGTAAAAACACCTAAAGTTGCATTGTCCTTGCTTAAGATGTGTTAATAGACACATTTCGAGATTGTATAATTATTTCGCACAGTTGCAATAGTATTCTGTTTTAATTACATTATTTTATTTTACAAAAGCGATGATTTAGCAACTGGTACATATGTACACATTGCGCCGTGATCGTGTTTGTTATAAATGCCGAATAAAGTTATAATAAAGTTACAAAGTTCATAATATGTATACATTACCCCGAAATCGTATTTGTTATAAATACCCAATAAAGTATTATTTATAATATTATCGTGTCTGCTACAATCACCGAAAAAAAGAATACATTGTGCATAATTTATAAATGACCTCTGTGTAAGAAAATGTGAACTAAATAATAATGACGATGATGACATCGATCAAAGAAGACAAATATGCTATCGACGACGATAGCAATGATTATGCTGAGGGAGCCCTTAATTTAAAAAAACAACAAGAACTGTATATTACATCCATCAACTAGAAAAGAACAAGCCAAAATGTGCATGCAATCCACGAAATGAATATGAGTAAATATACAAATATAATGTTTTTCTTAGAATAAAACAAATGATTTAAATGCAATATTATATTTAAACTGGTTTTTATTAAAAAAAATGTTTTTTTCAAACTTAACACAACGAGAACAACAAATGTTGACCTGCTAGTTAAGAGTTGTGTCTTGAATGTTACCTTAGTTGCTTTGTGTCAGACTTCATGACGCAGGATGATCTCTGTAAAACCTGACAATTATGAAAGTGGACGTTTTGCTAAAGGATTTACATTTGACTTTCGGAATATTTCGAATGTACGTTTCGAACGACAAACTTCTAGCAGGGGTCAACACTATTCAAATCAGGTAGATCTGAACGAGAACAATCAAATGATGATGGCGTGAACGATGACAATGACGAGGTGACGATAGATTAGTAGTGATGATGTTGACAGCGATAATAGAGATGGGTACGAAGTCGTTGTTAAGGACGATGGTTAGTGGTGGAGGTGTTGGTAATGTTTTGAATAACTTTAAAATTTTTTTTTAATGATTTTAGTATAATTCTGCTTTTTTTTATCTCAACCGTCAGGATTTGTCAATAGAAAATTAGCTTTGATGTAAATGTATATTTTAGTATCATTATGCATCAACAGCCAAGATTTGTAAACAGATAATTAGCTTTGATACAAATTTATAATTTGAATCATTTTATCATTGCTTGAGAGAAATAATTATTTAATTATATTTATTAAAATGAAATCCGATTTTTGACCAATATATATGAAATGATAATTTAGGATTCTTTGAGTTAATCAAAGAGAACTATTCGCTCAAATGTTGAATTATTATTTTTCTTATTATTTTGTTATTAATAATATTTCTTACTATTATTATTATTATAAATTAAACATTAATTTTATTGTTAAGCGTGTTACCTTCAAGTGCTCGTGCATTTTGCCTTTGTCTCGAAAACCAGTTTGCGCATTGGTGGATTTTTGTTTGCTTACTTTACTTGTTAAAAGGGAAACTATTCACCCAAACTATCAAAATGTGCTAGACCAAGCTGCTGTTATACCATTTCAAACTATTAAACAATTCACTCGACCAAACTGTTGTTATACCCACTAAAACCATGAAACAATGCGCTAGACCAAACTGCTGTTATACCCTTTCAGTCAATATATTAAACCGTACTACTCATACTCCGCCCGCGGCTACCAAGCACTTGTGCAGATGTTCCCGTTCCTCCCCTAAAATACCAAAGATCTTTCTGCAAGACCCTCTCTCTGGAACTCACGCTTGTTGTGCTACTTAGTCTTCTGCAAGAAAAAAAGGCCTCGCGCACCTTTTCTGCTCTTTTCAATTCGGAGAGTCAACAACTTTGACGTTTCAGTCGTGTCAGTCAAGAGTAAAGACGGAAATCGAAATGGTGTTACCTCCCTTGCGAAATGGTCTTACTACCTCCCATGCTTCGAGCGATGGAGAAATTTGCTGCACCGGCAAAGCACTTGGTGGTGACGCTCCGACAGCCACGGACGACGGTGATGAACGCTCAAGCAAAGGGAAAGAATAAAAGTTAGTGGCCATAGTTTTTCTCAGCAGGTGCAGAAGAAGAAGTAAGTGAAAAACGTTGAAAGCGTCATTCAGAAATGGTCTACTGCCATGCAGTGAGCGAACCCAAAGCGATGTCTTGTCCGCCCTAGCGAAGGCTAAGAACAGTTTTGTTTGAAGCTCCATAGCAACTTGGAAGCGTAGAACGGCAGCTACACTTTACGTCTTGATTTATGACTCGCGGCCGAAATTTCTTGTCATAAAGAAAGGTTTGGGATTTCCTTTGCTTGTTTCTTTCTACCCATCATGAAACTCAAACTTTCTCTGATTGAATTCTTAGTCTGAGGGCCATAAACAGAAAATATATGCCGCAGCGGTTGTTGTGTGAAAGATACATAAAACAATGTAAAACTTAAGGCTGCATGTTTCAGCAGTTATGGATTTCTGACTCAAGGAAAGAACTAGAGGTGAGTTCATGCCTCCGTAAAAGAAATGAAAAGTTTTCACTCATCAAACAAAATGAAACCCATTTTATTAATAAGGAAAATAATAATGTTAGTATTTAACTTTAGTCGATTATTGCTCAATCTGATAACTTCAAACCCTAAAACCGCAAATATTCCCGGATTTCTAAACTTTAAACGAGAGAATGAATAACAGGTGAATACGCAAAAGCGCACTCTTCTTCTTCTTCTTCTTCTTCTTCTTCTTCTTCTTCTTCTTCTTCTTCTTCTTCTTCTTCTTCTTCTTCTTCTTCTTCTTCTTCTTCAAGAACAATATATTTATATAAGAAATGGGTGCGATTTCAAACCTTACATTATAAACGATAGTCAGATGTTGATATAATTTTGTCCAATTATTAGCTCTCTAGCAATTTACCTGCAATTAGGAAATAATTTATTTCTCAAAAGAAAAGTATCATTGCTGGGTATACGCATCAGTGGTCAAAATCATTATAATCAATACATTTTCATCGATACAATAAACACAAGCAATGCGGACACGAGATGTGATTCTGGTAAACATACTCCGTTTAATAATAATAATTACAATAACAATAATACTGATAATACTTTTAATTTCTTTTCTCATTTACGTTTTCTTTAGGATATATCCTCTCCTATAACACCACAAAAGCTCTAAAGCCCTGCTTGACTTTTATTATCGACAGAATTCAATAGAAGAAGCACCCGACGAGAGCAAGGACGACGACTCGCCCACCACGCGCTGTGGAGTGGAGCCGTCTTCCTCTCCACCACCGTCGCCACCTCCTTACGACACCGTCATCATGGACGAAAACGTCGACGAAAGCGATTACCCGTACACTGGAACGAACACAAATAGCAAGCAGAACGCAGAGTCGATCAACAGAGAGACTTTGATTCCCAAGAATTGTTCCATTGAGCTTCACGTCTTCGATGAGACACCTGCTACGCACTCTAGCGGAACAAAGTACGGCAAGAGAAACGAAGATGCGAACGGAAGAGTGACAGAAGTCGGTATCGTTGTACCCGGCAGAGCTGAGAACTCGTGTGGCGATGGGGACAGGGGTGATGGGTCGAAATCCTTGTGTAACGACACGCCAAGTGAGTAAAGTGTCTCACAATTTTACAATATAAGTTTGCATTTCGTCTCTTGCTAATTTTGCTAAGTGAGTAAAGTGTCTCACGAGTTTACAGTATACGTTTGTATGTGGTCTCTTGCTAATTTTGCCAATGCTGCTGCTCCTGTTTGGGTCAGATATCTGAATGATGAGACATCATGATAAGTGATAAATGATAAGTGATAAATGATAAGTGATAAGTGATGAGTGATAGGAATACTACAACTAATATCAAAGCAAATTGATGTTGACAAATTTTAATGTTATCGTGAAAATGAAAATCTCCTCATTGTATTTTCCCTGCTATTGACAAAAGAGTCACTAATGTTCCAATGCCGATCTGCAACCCTAAGCTAACGTGTCCACTTTCAAGTTGCAGTCATGCATTGGTTCTCTTGGATCATAAACTAATAAACGCCCTCACAGTTCACAGTTATATAAATAAGATTAGATAACTGCCAGTAAAATAAACTTGGGAACGGAATGTGTGCTACCTTGCTACCGATGATGACGATTGCTTAATGATTCTTATTACATAGTACGTATACACGCACATATGCGTTCACAGACTAACAATCACACTCACAAACTCATAAGAAGATAGATAGATAGATAGATAGATAGATAGATAGATAGATAGATATTGTGACTCACTGCCACCCTATGTAATGGTTATAATAATAATAATTATTATTATTAATCATCCATAGCTAATTTCAAGTGATGAGGATCTTAATTTATGTTATTAATAATATTGCGGAAAACACCCGTCGTCTCTCTCACTTGGCAGATATGCGGGCGCTGTAAAAGTTTTCTAACTTCCATAACATTAAAAACTAAACATTCACCGTCATATAATATTTCCATAAGTAGAAAACTTCTCACCAAAGAAGAAGATAAATATATTTGACATCAATATTTCCATGAACCACGTTCAAATAGTTTCAATGTTTATACAATCTTATATCCTAACACATAATTAATCAGATTAGTGTCAATATGAATTACAGGATTATTCTTATCAGAGAATAAAAATGGAGTTAATGGGAGATAAGCAATAATAGTTTGTATAAAACCTTGTCTAAGCAATGCGGCAATATTCTTTCACACGCTTTCATAACAAAGTCACAAGTTTATTGTCACAATAGAATTGTCTTTTTCAGGTCTCCTCTAGCACACTGTATGAATGATCCATCAGCCACGGTTCTCTCGAGACTAATCTGGTTGTTCCTTCATTGTATTAGTTCCCTCAAGCAGAACAACAACTTCCATAACTTCCTTTTACGAGATATTCTATAATAGAGTCGAGCATACTTTGCCACCATACATCAACAGAGTGCAGTGTATCCTTTCACTTAAACACTAGGGTTAGAGACTTCTCTAATCTATCATGGTTTTAGCGATATGTAAATTTCTCAATCGGGAGATCGAGTAAACACAAAAGCCTGCTTCTCTTCTGTAAAATACAATCAGCGAACAAACACTAAGTTTCCAGTTTCATTCATCTCTAACTCCATTCTTTCTTACATTCAAGTTTCAACTTATAGTTTCCTGATACAGTATTTATTAGCCCAATACACGCATACAGCATAATAAATAAAACATAACAATTTTGTGAATGGGCGCATGAGAAACAATGTCAAATGTTTAGCATAGTACATTCAAGCGTCATAGTTCACAATTTGTAGAAATAATAGTATGCGCACATAATACATGTCTACGTAAAAACGCTTATACAACATATCAATAGCAAAATGCACGAAATATTTCTAAGTCCATTCTCTCCCAATCAGTCAGTTAACTCACCATTAAGCTAACGGCCGCTTTTCATGACCGGACTCTGCCACAGAAAATTCAAAGTGATTAGAAAATAAATTCTTTTCAACAGGTAAGCGTTGATCTTAGCCCATTGGCTGCTCTAGTTCTTGTAAATCCATTATAGATTATTTTAAAGGCATGATTAAAAATGTAATATAAGACTTGAATCAGAAACGAAAGCAATTATCTATTTTAAATATTAATTCAATGATAATCAAGAATCAACTCCTATATGCACAGAATAAGACTGATTAACTGTGTCTCATAGCATAATGCACATTTTCAAATTCATTCACTATATCGTTTACCATTGACTACATATAAACAAAAAAAAGAAATATAGTGAACGTGTTGAAATTGTCACTTTAGATGTTTATATAGGACTACTGGAGTTACTTAAAACTCAAATGTCATTGTCTGCGTGTTCTTTCCCTATCCGGATCAGAAGTAAAATGTAGTTGAACTATTTAGCAAATAAATCACACTAGGTACAAGTGATAAGAATTCATCTTAAATATACTTATATTATAAGGGAAGTGGAAGTAATTATTACACCCCTTTTCAGTCAAAATGTCAATCTGCTTTATTGCATACTAAAGCGGCAATTAGAAAAAGAAAAAAATAATAATAACACATGCGTTCTTGATCTCCATTGACGCGATCTGACTGAAAACAGAAAAGAATATCTTTAAACTGATACGTCCCGGGTTCTGTGTGCAGAGTTGACGAACGAAAAGACTCCTTTGCATTCTCCCGATTATGACGTCAAACGGGAACATTGGGACAAGAAGATGGATTTCCTCCTGTCGATCATTGGCTACGCGGTGGACCTAGCCAACGTGTGGCGGTTCCCTTATCTCTGCTACAAAAATGGTGGAGGTCAGTTTGATGAGTCTTTTGTTTCCTTTTCAGCGTAATATTACATTTTGCACACACCGCAATTGTTAAGGTAATATGTGTATTACTTTTTATACACACCGCAATTGTTAAGGTAATATGTGTATTACTTTTTATACACACCGCAATTGTTAAGTTAATATGTATTACTTTTTATACACACCGCAATTGTTAAGTTAATATGTATTACTTTTTATACACACCGCAATTGTTAAGGTAATATGTGTATTACTTTTTATACACACCGCAATTGTTAAGTTAATATGTATTACTTTTTATACACACCGCAATTGTTAAGGTAATATGTATTACTTTTTATACACACCGCAATTGTTAAGTTAATATGTATTACTTTTTATACACACCGCAATTGTTAAGTAATATGCATTACTTTTTATACACACCGCAATTGTTAAGTTAATATGTATTACTTTTTATACACACCGCAATTGTTAAGGTAATATGCAATAAATTTTACACTCACCATAGTTGTTAGGGTAACAGGTATTGCGTTTTATACACAGTAATTGTTAATGATTGTACTTGTGACCACGATCTAATATAAAAAGCAAGAAATTGATTAGGCCAGTATGTAAAGGTACCAAGCAGGACAAAGCATACAGTGTATAAGTACCTCACATCATGCGAAAAAATACTCCACGTAAAATGTCTAAGTGTAACTTCACAAATGCCGCAAATGATGTACCACATAAACAGTGCAGAGATATCACATTTGATGTACTACATAAACAGTGCACAGATATCACATTTGATGTACCACATAAATGGTGCAAGGAAGAAATGCAAACTATGGATTATTTAAAATAAACAGGAATCCTCTGTAGTACACCTGGATAATATAACATCAGAATGATAATTATAATGAATGAGAAGGTGTAATATTAAATCATATTAAATAATGTTTATCATACTACGACTACATTAATGTATTGGGATCGCATAGAATAATGACAAGAGCCATTAATAATGTATATGGGTAGTACGTTCAATAGAATGGCCACACATAGCATGACTAAATAAATATAATTTATTAGGAAATAAAATTACAATGTACAAGGTCCACAAATGCTATGCAAATATTAGAATTTTTATAGAAAGATATTGAATAATGAACCATAATACCTCAGAAATACTGATGCATGAATGTTATATAGCATGCAAAAATATTATCTATTCCTTTCTTTTCTTGTTAACAATTAAATAAATATCCATCGATATATTGTAAGATTGCATTATCTTTCGCTCCATTATCTTTCTATCCGCCCACCCCCGTCCTCCTAGGAAAAAATAAATAAAATTCCGATAGTCGGACCTGACTTGGTAAATTTGTTGCCATCTCACAGCAAATTCTAAACAAATAAAATTCCGATAGTCAGACCTGACTTGGTAAATTTGTTGCCATCTCACAACAAATTCTAAACAACTAAAATTCCGATAGTCAGACCTGACTTGGTAAATTTGTTGCCATCTCACAACAAATTCTAAACAACTAAAATTCCGATCCTGACTTGGTAAATTTGTTGCCATCTCACAACAAATTCTAAACAACTAAAATTCCGATCCTGACCTGGTAAATTTGTTGCCATCTCACACTTAACAAATATGAACGTTTAACTTAGCGGGTGGCTTTGGTCCAAAGTGGCACAACATGGAAAAAAAATAAATTGCCGCATCCATTCAGATTCTTTGTTCATCTCTAATTGTTATTAATATCATTACAGGTCTGATGAAAGCCATTCAGCCGAAACGTTGACTTGCATTGTTGTGATGTTTACATCGTCCTTTCTGAAGTGATTTATTTTTTTTGGGGGGTGGGGGATTTCGATGAATGATTACTTCATTTTCTATCGCCTTTAATAGCACACACTTTCACTAGTTCCTGTACGAGTTGCCTTTACTGTGTGCCTCGTGGACAATAAATAAAAGCAACTCGATCTAAACTAAAATGCTTCATTATCCCTTTTTGTGCTGTCGATGTAACCATCTTTGATGTTTGTATGGGCAGATTGCTTCTTTATGGGCGAGTGGGCAGATCAGATACTTTATGTGAAAGTATTTTGCCCTGTTTCTTTATGGGTGGATGATAGGTCCTATTTCTTTAAGGGCGAGTTGCAGACCCTATTTCGAGTGCACTTAAAGTAGATTAATATTCTTAACCCTGAATGCTTATTACATTAATGTTGCATAAACTTCAGAACAAATGTAGAGCAAAGTGATCTTTGTCAGGTATATATGATGATTAGTCTAGAGCTAACGCAAACGAACCGGTCAGAATACGTTGAGTTTCGTTCGACAACTTTGGAGATAATGAGGAAAGATTAAAATAGTTACAATCATAGAGTTCTTAGAATTTACTGGCTTCTCTGTGGATACAAGAGAAGTGCTTGATGTAGGGCGTGTTAAAATGTATATGGCAAAATAGACTTGAGTATTCATAAGCCATGAGAACTAATACTGGGTAAATGAACAAAACTGAAATTAGAAAATAGAAAGCTGCGATCGATTTACTTGATTAAAGGAGTTATTTTTAGACTAATTAAAGCTTCACACTGTGCGGAGCTAATCCATTGATACAAGGTAAAATTGTTAAACTAGTGACAGGTTATGAGGACCCAATATTTTATTGGCGAATAGGCCAAACTCCTTTATGGGCTAGTGTCACGCCCTATTCCTTTATGGGCGAGTGAATCCCGTATTTTTTTATGGGCGAGTGAAACCTTTTTTTTATGGGCGATTAAAACCTTATTTCTTTATGAGCGAGTGAAGACGTATTTCTTTATGGGCGAGTAAAATCGTTTTTTTTTTCTTTTTATGGGCGATATGAGGCTCTACTTCTTTAATGACTATATACGATATATATGAAATACTGGCCTTGCCTAAAACCCCGTTATGTTAAGGACACGTGTAATAACATAATTTTTCTCATCAGTTTTTCCTGTTTAAAATCTTTACGTAAACAGACTGAGCGCATTTCCCTGACGTCATTCAGTGCACAAAGTTCAGATCCGGAGTCTAGCTCGTAGTAAACCTGTCAAACACGCTAGAAGTGCTATTACTGGAATTTTGTATTGTACAGCAGGAAATGTTTTCTATAGGAGCAGCCATGTTCTCAGGCGTGAAACGCTGTTTGGATCTAATTCCAATGCTGCATTGATATAGATTGGCATCTTTATCATAAGAGCCTCTTGACATTATGTTACTTAATAGATTCAATTTTCATATTAGAATTTTTTTTGCAGTTGGTATCTTAGTTCTTTGACTGACTGAATGATATTTAACTCTTTTGATTTCAGTGAAAGATCGTGTACTTCTATTTCTTTCACTCTGCGTAATTAAAACACTAAGTCAACATACTTTTGAAATCTGATCGAAACATACTTATTACTAAATAAATAAATAATAAAACTGTGATACTAAGAGATATACTAATTATTTCACTGAGAGGATTAAAAAATCCTACAAGATTTAATTAGTCAAACAACCTTCCCTATTGAGTACACAGTGAACTATTTCTCCATGTTAAAGTCTACATCGCTTATAAATTGTGATGGTCAGGTATTTCTCCTTTAACCGCAAAACAATCAAACATATTTATAGACCTTTAACTGGTCTTTCTTCGTTATCCCCAAACTGGTTCAACATCTAACAGGTTCCATCTTCAGCTAAGGACCATAAATAATTAATGAAACTATACTTTGTTGTTATATTGTGGTCTCTAAGGATTAGACGTACATGATAACGCTCTGTGTTGTATTACATGTATATTGTAGTCTCCAGGGACCAGTCGTACGTAACTGATAAACTTCTATCTTGTGTTACAAATGTAGCTCCCAAACAAAAAGATGTGTATATGGTATGTCAAGCTGTGTTTGCCGATATTCATGAAATATTTGCTTTTACAAACAGTGAATAGACCTATTAAATACCATCATTATACAATGCTAAGTGAGTGTTGTAATGAGATGGGTTTTCTGTTTATTTTTTACGGTTTAGGACTAGTAATGTTAGTACTTAGACCTATTAAGTATATTCTTTATACAATGTTAATTGATTGTTTAAATGAGTTGTTTGGGATTTTTTACAGTTTAGGACACAAAGATTTTGTGCATTATTACTTATAGGAGGCATATGAAAATTTGATCCTTCACGTAAGCGAGTTAGGAAAATTATGGTTTAATAGACATTTTCCAGCAAAGAATATTAATCTCTTTTGTATCAATAACCAAACTGTACACGTGTAAATTTATTTGACATATTTTGCGTTTGTATTTGCATTTATTTATTATTTATGTCATTTCTGTAAAGAACCTGCTTACGTTGTGTGATAAATTTTACAATTGTTAGAACTTTTATAAAATGAAATACCATATTAAATATATTATTATTTTTGCTGTTGTTATATCGATTGTGCGGCCGACACTAACTAAATAAATTTAAGAAAACTACATCAAGAAGCGAGATTGTTTATTTCTTATTTTAGGAATTCTGTAATATATTAAATATAAGTTTGGTGTTCTGATTAATAGTAAGACTGGTAGCGGTAATAGCAGTAGAAATGTAGAAATAAAATGTGTGTGTAGTAGTTGAAGTAGTAAACGTACTAACAGATAAGATGGAAGTAGTCGTAGTAATTGTAGTTGAAGTGGAGAGCAGAGTAGATTTAATGGTGACGGCGTTTGTAATAGAACTATAAGTGATTGGAGAAGGTAGCGGTGGTAGCAAAAGCAAACTGTCATGGTAATAAAAATCTATTGTACTGTAGTAGTAGTAGTAGTAATAGTGATGTTAATGTTCAAATTATTGATTATAATTGTATTTTAGTGATATTTTTTTAATGGAAATTACTACAACTACTATTGAAATAGTAGTAGTAAATATTGCATACTCGTGTATTCTTAAAAAAAAAAGAAATCACACAACTCGAAACAGATATGTTCTTGAAACCGTAGTAGTCGCTTGTGTGTGTTTTGTTTTGTGCTTAGTTTCCATCCCACTGTAAATGGCGGTATCTATAGGGAGAGTTACGCAAAACAAACAAACAACAACGCGTGTTGTGTGGACCTTTTATGTTTCTCTTTAAGATCTACCTGCGAGCGTTATTTCTTTCGCTCTTGTGTCGTTAAGTCCATTGAAAACGTTCTTGATGAATGCCTGAAAGTAAATGGGATTATGATAATGACTGCATATTTGTCAGGCGCCTACAACATTTTTTTTAATAAATGGCTGACGAGTTTCTATGCGTGTTTGTACTTTTCTGCAGGCAACTAAAATTGCTAGAAACCCGGTCATATTTGATTCCAAATACTTTTAAAAAGTGGAAAACATAAATTCAAACGAAAGAATTTCAAGAATTCAAGAACAAAAAAGTTGAACGCCGTTTAATCAGCTCAATACCTGAGTTGCGATCGTAAATATACACGAAGCTAGAGGCATGCAAAGAAACAAAAAAAGACAAAAGAAACCACGACACGCATCCATTTTACCTTTATTTTCCTTTGTTGACGTATTTTGCACAACAGTTACTTCATCATTATTTCCTTTCTGTAAGTGTAAATGTATATGTCGATGGGGTTCATAATTTATTTATTTATTCATTCATTTATTTCGTCAGTAGAAATGGAAGCACATACCATTCTTAATGCCTTAAATACTTCTCTTCTTGGACGTTCGTACATTTACTACTACACTAAAATATTGTTAGACTTTCGAATATTACACTAATATATTGTTAGACCTTTGACTATTGCACTAATATATTGTTAGACCTTTGACTTTTACACTGATATATTGTTAGACTTTTGACTTTTACACTAATATATTGTTAGACCTTTGACTATTGCACTAATATATTGTTAAACCTTTGACTATTGCACTAAAACATTGTTAGACCTTTGACTATTGCACTAATATATTGTTAAACCTTTGACTATTGCACTAATATATTGTTAGACCTTTGACTATTGCACTAATATATTGTTAAACCTTTGACTATTGCACTAATATATTGTTAAACCTTTGACTATTGCACTAATATATTGTTAGACCTTTGACTATTGCACTAATATATTGTTAAACCTTTGACTATTGCACTAAAATATTGTTAGACCTTTGACTATTGCACTAATATATTGTTAAACCTTTGACTATTGCACTAATATATTGTTAGACCTTTGACTATTGCACTAATATATTGTTAGAACTTTGACTATTGCACTAATATATTGTTAAACCTTTTGCTTTTACACAAATATATATGTCTTAGATTTCTGACGATTGCTATAATATATTGATAGACCTTTTACTATTACATTCATATTGTGACGGAGTAAATTTGTTTATCCCTATTTCTAAACTTAATTATCATATAATTTATTAAATGTGAACCTGACATGACCTTCGGGTAATGTGTATGACGATATTTTTGTAAGTACTAGAGTCAAAATAACAACTCAGGTAAAGATTATGCAAGAACGTGCTGATGCAATCCAAACCAGATGGGTAGGTTTTTTTTTCTGACTAATAGTCTCATACTTGCTCAAACATAACAATTTCATCCAATGGGGATAGACCGTAAATTGCTTTGTTGAAGAAGGTTCTATGTTCTAATCACTTTGATTTTTTGACATAACTCAAGTCTGGTAATAAAATCGATCATTAGCTTATGAAAAGAGGTTACCTGTTTTTTGTGCGTTGATGTTTTGTAACCTTGTATCCAATTCAGACTACTGTGACCCCTGAACTCTACGAGATCATGTCGGGGTGTGTATACAACGTTGTCGTCGAATGTATCAGTAAACATTGTTGCTATAAAGTTGATTCACGTGAATTCCATCCAAGATACAATACAACGGATGTTGAAGCTTGAGTCTGGTCTCTAGAGTCTACGAAGATTTTATGAACATTCCTTGTGGTGTGCACACAAAGATTTGCAAACACACCTCGTGATGTCTTTGATAGTGCTTACGAAGTTCTGGACAATTCTCCACAGTGTGCTCTGTGAGCGTATCAAAGGTTCTGGAACAGTTGTGTAATGTGCCTAGAAGGGGTACTTTGGACCATCACCTAATAAGAAAGTAATATGGGTGTTAATTTCACTGCTGATATCTATCTTAGGATAAACTGTATGAGTGTCTAACGTTTAATCAGACATTGTTGTGAAATGATGTAAATGTTAACGCTCTTTTGATTAAATTTTTTTGTGTATATTTGATTTTTGATATTTAAATTTATTAACCTTCTTGCATATACATTAAAACCTTTCATGAAAATAATAGTGGGTGCTGGGGACTCGTTAAATATAAGTAAAAGACGGATTTTTATTACTCCTTTAGTAAGAAGTTTCCACCTGCAGAAACATTATGCGACAGTAAAGCGTCTATCTTATTATTGTATAAACAGTAGATTTGTATGACACCTTTATAATCCGCCAAGAGAGAGACATGGAGGTGTGAAAATTATTAATAACTATAAAGTGAGATTCTCATTCACTTTAATTAGTTATGTGTCACAATTACATTGTTAGACCTTTTACTATTACAATAATGTAGTGTTATACTTTTGACTATTACACTAGTATAGTGTTATACGTTTGACTATTATACTAGTATAGTGTTATACGTTTGACTATTACATTAATATATTGTTAGACAAAGAACAACACCAATATAATCATTCACACATCAAACATATGATCATAATGAACAGTTGCATACCTAAATAAATGAAAAATCATAATAATCTCACATTAAAATAAATATAATAATTGTAATTTGAGAAGAATTGAAACAGAAAAGTAAAAGTGACGCCCCACTAATACATAGGCACGTAAAATACGTAAGTAAAGAACTGCTTGTGCAACTATAGACGTAGTTTATTCTAAGTGCGAAACTAAAAGATTAGATTTATTTCATGCCCAAAGAACTACTTATACAACTGTTGAACGTGATCTATCAAGTACTACACTAAAGAACTACATACAATTGCATAACATATAGCTATAAAATACATTCTTCTAAGCACAAAACTAAAAGACTGATATTACTTTTGTAAAGAAGAATATAAACAACTAAACAAACTAGTGTATCAAGCAGGGAAGTCGAAGATATTCCACGCCTAAAGAAATAAGATAAAATTAAAAATAATTACCCATGCTATAGTTCTATAGATCTGAACTTGTTAAATGTGTGTACTCGCTCCATCTACTGTTAATTGTCTATGTATATACAGCATTCTAATTTTGCAAAGGTCTAGGTCAGAAATTGTAGTACATTTATATTTTCTTTTAAAATACATTAGTAACAATATAACGGTGATGTAATCCGGAAATTAATCATATATCTACCCAAAGCGTTATATTTATTAATCTCACATAGAATATGTAAAATCTTCTAGCATATTCAATGCGTAAGAAAACTAAAGTTAATATATAAACAAATAAGAAAAGACAACTCTTACGAATAAAAACTGTTCCACTGGTGAATTTCTACACGAGTAAAATGTTAGTCACTTGTAATGAAGTTATTTTATTAATTTCTTTTTAATTAGTAAAGTTAATAAGGTAAGATATTATTATGAAAATTAATAGTCTTCGTACACACACATACGCAGAAATTCCGGTATGTGTTTTTTTAATGTAAGAACGAGGTTGTAGTTATTGAGGTCTAGAAGTTTGTTGCACTTAGAATTTGCTCAAACGGTGTTGGAAAATATATTAGTTATATATAAGTGCAACAATATTTTACAGTTGCAATTCTCTAAGCATGGAATGGGTGAAAGAGCCCCAGTACTTTACGAATAGAAAATGGTTTGGAAAAAATGTTCTCGTATATGTTTCTGTGAATGGTTGGTATTTTATTTCATTTTTGGTCCATGCTTATTTTGCATTTATCGCTCTTCAGGTATAAATAATACTGTTATAATTTGTTAAGTCTGAAATATCATGCAGAAGCACAGCCAAAATGTAAAGGTCTCTCGACCTGGTGGAGAGTGGAAATGTGTGTAAAACATTAATCACTGACTCTTTCGGAATAGAAAGTGGTGAGAGCCACATATCTGTACCAGGGCGTGCCGAGAAAACCAAAATAGCATTTTAATCCTACAGTTAAACAGAATGTTTGTGTAACATTGCATATGTACGAACGGAATCACAACAAACTAGAACTGCGTGCGTGCGTGCGTGCGTACATGCATGACTGTGTGTGTGTGTGTGTGTGTGTGTGTGTGTGTGTGTGTGTGTGTGTGTGTGTGTGTGTGTGTGTGTGTGTGTGTGTGTGTGTGTGAGATAGAGAGAGAAAAAAAGCGACCAAATTACAAATAAGCAAGCACTTGTAAAAATCGCAGATATTTTTTGATTGTATGGTATTTTATCATTTTTCAGGCATTTAATGCGTTTAGGTGCACGCGATCCTTAAAATGTATATTATGATGGTTTGTGCATGACTTTTGTATTTTGCATATTGTAGTTAATTGAATGCACTTCAATTAACACATAAAAGTTGCCATTATATTATCATATTCATGGGGTATACTGTTTTTTAGATTAAATTTCGGAATTTGTATTAAATTGGATAATTTCGTTCCTTATGGACAATTAGGTAATAATCCAAATCAAAGCAAATGGACGTAAGCATAATGGATCAGTGTCATGTTCACTGAAAATAACTGTCAGCGCCAGACTGACCAAAGTCCGGTGCTGTCAATCACTGCTTCATACTTCCGGTCACGAGAGTGATGTGTTTCCGGCACCTGAGAGGCGCATTCTGGGTAATCAAACTAAATTGTAATGCAAATCTTTCGGTACAGTGCTGCCAATATAAATTCGATCTTGGGAGGTATTCAACAGGAAGTTATTGGATACAATCTTTGTCTTAGGATCTTCACAGTATAGACAAGCAAACTGTTTGCTGAAGTGTTTCGCTTCGTTTTCCATAGTCAGCAAAATATATTCAAATAATGAATGTGCTGAAATTTAAAAATACTGTTCAATGACATAAAGATAACTGATAACTGTTCTATATTCTATCCATTATGAACTGCTTCATTCTTGCTTATCTCCCTGTCTTATCTCTCTCTATATGTGTCTGTTTGTGTGTGTGTATGTGTGTGTGTGTGTGTGTGTGTGTGTGTGTGTGTGTGTGTGTGTGTGTGAAATACGTGTATATGTTTGTGCCTGCGGCCATCTCTGCTTATCTCTATGTATCTGAGATTTTATTATATATATATATAGAGAGAGAGAGAGAGAGAGAGAGAGAGAGATCCCTTTTTGTTGATATAGCCGTCTTTTTATCTATATAAGTAGATATTTATCTTCCTGTTGATAGACGTTTTATCGATCTGTGTTTATAATTATTTATCTGTAGTAATCCAATAGAATATTTCAATATTTATATATTTTGGGAATATTACGTACCATGCAAGTGTCTCTCAATCTGTCTTGTAGATATATGAAATATGCTTGCTGTATTTATCATGTTAATATAATTCATTCATAACGCAGTGCAACGTTTCTTTATCTCCAGTATCTATTTATTTTTAAGAGTGTACTTTTAATATAACATTTTCTTGTCTGCAAAAAAACAGCATTCCGGTCTTGTTCACTGCTTTATGTGCACATTTATTTCATTAGTTTTTTTAACAGTCTTTAGAAATACTCTGTCAGTAGCATATTTTAAATCCCTAGTTTTTACTTCTTTTCAAGAGTCTTTAGAAATACTCTGTCAGTAACATATTTGAAATCCCTAGCAAAGGATGAGTATTAACATTCTAAAAATAATCAAGATACAAGATTTAGGGCTTTTTCCCATTTATTGCAGGCGCATTTTTGGTACCGTACTTCTCAGTGCTCATCTTTGGAGCCATGCCTGTTTTCTTCATGGAATTGTCTTTAGGACAGTTTCACAGACAGGGTCCAATAACCGTGTGGAAAATGGCACCGCTCTTTAAAGGTATGCTTAGAATTTCTCTTACTATCTGTCTATCAATCAATCAATCTATCTATCTATTTATCTATCTATCTATCAATCAATCAATCTATCTATCTATTTATCTATCTATCTATTTATCTATCTATCTATCTATTTATCTATCTATCTATCTATTTATCTATCTATCTTACAACCTAATCATCCATGTTTTCCGATTTTGTTAAATTGCTGTGTAGATATGTCCAAACTAAAAGCAAAAATCCAAGAATGTAACGTCTTGCTTTTATTCTGACGGTAATTATTTCTCATGTAAATTTTCTCACTACCTAATAATGCTATTTCATGTTTGTATTGTGATTTCAGTGTGTGTATATATAGTATAGATCACAAACACACAAGTATACTGCTATTTTGTTTTAACAAACATTTAAATATTCATTGACCTTTTCGTAATTTAGTCATACAAAAACGAAGATATACATTTTAAATGTAAAATATAAGGAAAGAGAGATATGTAGAAAGAAGTAAATTAAAAAAATCCGCTCTGTAAAAATTTTGAAATAAGCATTTCTTCATATCTTTTACACTGTTTCAAGCTTGTTTGGCTGTTCCTTTGCTCCAGTAATCAGTTGCTGCATCCTCCCATCCACACACACACACACACACACACACACACACACACACAAACATACCTACCCTCCATATTCACCGAGTTTACTTGCCTTGTGAAATCTGACAGTCCCGTTACGGTCGAGATGAAAACAATATTAGCTTGAGAGCAAATACAAGTGCCCGCTTAACATCGGTTTCATTTTGATGTGACCTTAGATGAACTTTATTTAATGCACCATCCTGGTGGGCTTTTAAATCTGTCAAGAGAGTATTGCTTTTTGTTTTGGTTTTTCGAGTGCTGGTGTTATGATAGAGAGA
The DNA here is from genome assembly GCA_028829895.1 of Sinotaia quadrata. Classification (NCBI taxonomy): domain Eukaryota; kingdom Metazoa; phylum Mollusca; class Gastropoda; order Architaenioglossa; family Viviparidae; genus Sinotaia; species Sinotaia quadrata. The sequence continues at coordinate 49,350,530 of CM054181.1, read as the reverse complement.
GAGTGTGTTAATGCAAATGTTCAGGTAAGGAGTGCTTTCTAGAAGCAGCTTCCTGACTTGTGGTCTTTCTTGTCTTGGTGCCAACGCAAGCAAGTAGTCTACAAAATGGCCATGTAAACACTGCTTAAAATGTCCTTTGATGTTTTCACTCAAACTGTCGTCGTCTTCCTTCAGGAGTACATATTATGTCTCATCTCTTTCGTCACTGATCTCTCTATCTTCCTGTCTCCGTCTTTCTTCTCTCTCTTACCATCTATTTATCATTTCCTTCAATGCAGCTAACTCTAACATCTATTCCTCTGTCTCTCTGTGTCTGTCGCTCCCGTTCTCTATCTACCTATCTCTCTCTCTCTCTCTCTCTCTCTCTCTCTCTCTCTCTCTCTATCTATCTATCTATCTATCTATCTATCTATCTATCTATCTACCTATCTCTCTCTCTATCTATCTATCTATCTATCTATCTGTCTGTCTGTCTATCTATCTATCTATCTATCTATCTATCTATCTATCTATCTATCTATCTATCTATCTATCTATCTATCTGTCTGACTGACTAACTATCTATCTATCTCCCGTCCCATTTCTTACTAGTAATATAATTTTCTACCTCTTTATATATATATCTTCTTCTTCCTCTTCTGTTTATTTTGCTTGTCTAGCTTTCTTTCACCTTACGTCATCTCCTTTCTCCCTTTCATTTTATATATATTTTTTTTTTTGCAATTGCCTTTCATATAGAAATAGAGCCACGTGTGGCATTATGTCAGACTACTTGCGAACGCTGTACATTCTCCTCTTGTTCGTTATATGCAGTCATAAGGACGCTTTTAGAAATAAAATCGGGCTGGAGTCCTGTAACATCTTGGAAACGATCAAATGTGACTGGAGTCCTGTAACATCTTGGAAACGATCAAATGTGACTGGAGTCCTGTAACATCTTGGAAACGATCAAATGTGACTGGAGTTCCTTACATCATAGTTCTAAGCAATATTACCAGCTGTCGTAGTTTGACTGTAAATATACACAAAACAAAATGAACTATTTAGCATTTCGAGCAAGCTTGTTCGTGATACATACGTTTCAAAAATAGTCTTAATCATTCTACCTGTCGTCCTTAATATTACGTTTTTAAAATAAAATCCTATCGAAGGGAGAAATAGTAGTTTTAAGTGAAAGTATTTTTTACTTTGTAAACACACACGCTTTGTTGCTCAAAGCCATGCGGGTAGCGCTATGTTTGAGCATCGCTTAAAATTGCCGATGAAAATGCTTTACCCACTCGTTTCCTCTCCATTGCCATGATGAACAGCCACACCCACATTGACAACAGGCACATGCATTTGCTTCCCTTTTCTCTCCTCCCTCACGAGCAGTCACACACGTTTCCGCACGAGATGTTTCCTCTTTGTTACGATAAACGACGGTCTTTGTTTAATTTAATCATTGTCTTCCTCTCCGTGTGCATTATGACCAACCACGCCACTTTGTTGCATATTTCTGTACTTTATGAGTAACCACCCCACTTTATTGCATATTTCTGTACTTTATGAGTAACCACGCCACTTTATTGCATCTTTCTGTACTTTATGAGTAACCACGCCACTTTGTTGCATCTTTCTGTACTTTATGAGTAACCACGCCACTTTGTTGCATATTTCTGTACTTTATGAGTAACCACGCCACTTTATTGCATCTTTCTGTTCATTATGAGTAACCACGCCACTTTTTGTAACATGTGGACTTATTGAATCTTCCTGCAGATTATGAAAAACTTCACCTTTTCTTATAACAGGCATATTTCTTTCTTTTTCCTTTCCATAATCAGTAGCCATGTTTCTTTCTTCCTCCTGTCCATAATAATTAACTTCCAAACCAGTTTGGTACAAGCCTAAATTTTTGTTTCCTGTTCATGAAGAAATTATCGTAGTTTTTCTTCATACGTATGTTTGTGATCATTTTGTCCTTTGTGATCAAAAATATATTTTCATAACAGGTAATATCTTTTCTCTTCTGCTCATAATGAACAATAGTATGTTTTAGCAGCAGCAAAGCGTTTTCTCATTCTGTCGTTTAGGAACACTAATATGATATTTTATAATAGGCACATTTCGTTTCGCTTGTGCTCGAAAGAACAATAGATTATATTTAATAATATGCATATTTGCCTTCTCATACAATCTTTTATGAACAATAATATGAAAATTTTGTAAAAGTTGTATTAGAGTTCGCTTTCTGTTCGTAACGAACAATCTGTCTTTTACTGTAATATACGTATTTTGTCAGACATACTTGTTTCATATCCCTGAATAGTATTTGCTATGCTCTGTGTGTAACTGATGCATACGTTATTCTTAAGTCATCATAGGTAACTATGATGTTATCATAGTTATTGTCCGTCATGGACAAAACAACTCATTTCTGAAATAAACATTTTTGTTTTGATTTTCAATCCATTTCAAATATTCACGTCCATTTAGTAGCTTACATATTGCTTTACTCATTCCTTTCAGTGCAACAACCACGCCCTTTTCGTCATGTCAGTATTAAATTGTCTTGTCTTCGCGACCATTATTTTAAAATAGGAAATACTGTTATTTTGTAACAGGCATAGGAATGGCGTCCTGTTTCATGGCCTACATCGTGGCATTCTACTACAATGTCATCATCGGTTGGAGTTTCTATTATCTGTTCTCGTCTTTCACGTCATCACTGCCGTGGACATCCTGCGAAAACGACTGGAACAGCGGTCGGTGCTGGGAGAGCGATTTCAGTCTAAATTCCACCAACCGGACTTTCAACAAAAACACGTCCGTTACATCCACCCTGGAGTTCTTTGAGTGAGTACTTAAGTACTGTCACTCCTCTGTTTCTCTTGAAAACAATGGATTGTGACTGGATGATTGCTCATGTGTGTGTGTGTGTGGTTCCTCTGGTGTTCAATGGTTGTGTGATTATTATGGTGCTTTTCTGTTTCATTTTTGTTTTGACGGATGTGATGTTCAGTATGGTGCTGGTGTATTTTCTCTGACATGATAAGGCTGTTATTTAGTAAATGCTGTTGCCGTCTTGATGTGTTTAGGTTAGAGTGATTAGCCTGGCTTTGGTTAGTGGTTAATCATATTATCTAGTCGGACGGAATTTGTCTAGTGCATGTGTCTGGTATTATTGTCATAATCGTTTTGCTAGTCTTAGATGGCTAGTTGTTTCGTGTGATCTGCTAGTCTTAGATAGCTAGTCGTTTTGTTTGATTTGCTAGTCTTAGGTACTAGTCCTGTTCATCAAATCCTGTGTGTGGCGTATGTAATGTGATTTTATTAATCTAATGTGTTTTGTTGGACAAAATAAGTTTGGTTTAATCTGGCGTGGTTACTCAAGGGTGCTTAGTCTGGCGCGATGTGTGCTTAGTCGGCGTGATGGGTATTGTATTTGTACTGAGATTCTTTTAGCTTGAAATCTTCAGTCAGTTGTCATTACTTTGGCATCTTAAGTCTAGTGCTCTTAGTCCGGTATTGTAATCCTGATTAAATCTGTCTGCTGCATGTCATCTTTAACTCTAGTGCTCTTAGTCCGGTATTGTAATCCTGATTAAATCTGTCTGCTGCATGTCATCTTTAACTCTAGTGCTCTTAGTCCGGTATTGTAATCCTGATTAAATCTGTCTGCTGCACGCCATCTTTGCAATAGTCGACTGAGTTGGTCTGGGGTTAACTTAGGACACTGCAAATGGTGCCTTTCTTTATACATTAACTCAAATGTTAATTATCTACTTTAAAGACTGGGTGTCATTTTTTTCCAGATAATTTACTGACATTAGAGATTTCTATTTACAACAAACAAGAAACATTATGGAATGTTTGCTCAATTCTTCCTTTCCCATCTGAGTGGAATATATAGCATTACATACAACACTATATACGGCACAATATGCAGCATACTATACAGAATTATATACAATAGTATATACATTATATACAACATTGGTAGAACATTATACACAGCGTTATTAGCAAAATTATACACATCATTATGTATAGTATATACAGCATTATATACAGCATTATGTATAGTATATACAGCATTATATAATACACAATATACCGTATAATATACAACATAATATACATTATATAAAGCATTAAACAACAATATATACAGCATTAAACAACATTATAATCAGCATTATAAACAACTTTATATACATTTTATATTTAGCATTATATACATTATATACAGCAATAAACAACTTCATTAACAGCATTATACAGTATTATATACACCAGCAGTAAGCAGCTTAATATACGGCATTACATACAGTCGGTCTTGTAGGTGGGGCTAAATAAAAAATAAATCTAACATTAACTTTCAAACTTAGCTATCAGGACAGACGTACAGAAATGCAGCGTTTCGATTGCATGGCATGTGGAAATTTGTCTTGTATTGGCGCACGTTCTTTATTTAATGGTTTACATTCTTAATATTCTCCTGTTAATAAGTCTTATTAACGTCTTGAATAAACCAAGAATGTATATGGTTCAGTTATTTATAATTATTCACCCCTTTGACATTTCTTATTTTATTTTCTTATATTATTGTTTTATTACTTATTCCGTGTCACTGCTATCTGCGTGTTTGTTCAATAGAAACTTTTCGCAGGCACGAATTGTCTCCCATTGCTCCACATATCTCCACATAACTCACCTTTGCAATCATTCATTTTCTCTTAAAGCTGTCTTTTTACGCCAAGCTGTGGTTACATTTCCAGCCAGGTGATAAGATTTTCAATTCAAACTCCAAGAACGTTTCACTGTTTTAGAACCGTCCATTTATTCCAAAATGTTTATTCTCACCCTTAAGGAGAGAAGAAAACAGACCTTCAAAAATAGTTTAGAATGCAGTGTTTCATTCTTGGCTTGTTTGAAAGATAGCACTATCGATTATGACTTTCTGGTAAATCAGTAGTGTATTTTTCCTTTTTCTTTATACCAAAAAAATTCATTATGACTTTCTGGTAAATCAGTAGTGTATTTTTCCTTTTTCTTAATACCAAAAATACATTCGCCCTGCGAGACATAGAAATAGAATATAACAAAGCAGTCTAATTGCAAATTTGATTAAGTCCTGTAGGTCTATGACGTGCAACTCTACGGCATCCCCGCTTTATTCTGTTTAGAACAAATGACTGCACGATTACATGGCAACTTATCTCTCTCACATTTACCTTTACGTCACCACTTTATTATGACATAGATTAAATGAGTGAGTATTTAAATGGCCACTTGACTCTATCATATGCAGTCTTGCGTATCCGTTTCAATCAGTCATACATAGTAAATGGATGCACGTTCACCTGATCACTAGGCTCTCTTATCTGCATCTTTACGCAGCCGCTTTATTCTGTCATAAAGTGGTCGCTCAGGTAATCAAGAAATATTTATCTACCTTCCATTTACGTGCATACTTGATTTTGTTTGTCAGGAGTTGCCAGGTATTTTAAGTTCTGCAGCAGACCGGGATTCAAGCCAATTTATCGTATCAACCAACAAATTCTGCTCGAGTGCCCGCCCTTTTGTCGAGACGCAAGTCTCAATTCACCTTAACCTAAACCTAATTTGGTGGATTGCTTTCGGTCGTGAGACCGATTTCGCGCTCTTGAGTTAACGTTAACAAAGGATTTCAACGTTAATTCTGGACGCTAGGATGTAGCGCTGTGTTTTGTTCTTTTAGGGTCACACAATACCTACTATCTAGCCACAACGTTAATTCTGGACGCTAGGATGTAGCGCTGTGTTTTGTTCTTTTAGGGTCACACAATACCTACTATCTAGCCACAACGTTAATTCTGGACGCTAGGATGTAGCGCTGTGTTTTGTTCTTTTAGGGTCACACAATACCTACTATCTAGCCACAACGTTAATTCTGGACGCTAGGATGTAGCGCTGTGTTTTGTTCTTTTAGGGTCACACAATACCTATTATCTAGCCACAACGTTAATTCTGGACGCTAGGATGTAGCGCTGTGTTTTGTTCTTTTAGGGTCACACAATACCTACTATCTAGCCACAACGTATAGGTCACGCTGCCTACCCAATATCTAACCGCAACGTTTTTTGTCAAATTGTACACCCACTATCTAACTAAAATGTTTTTGCTACACTGTATACCCAATATCTAGCCACAATGTTTTCATCACACTCTACACCCACTATCTAGCCATATCTTTCTGGTCACACTAGCGACACTGTTTTCGTCAAACAGTATAATGTTTTTTGTCACACTGCACATCCATTATCTAGCAACACTGTTTTCGTCACATTGTATAATGTTTTTGTCAATATGTACACGCAATATCTAGTCATACCGTTTTTATCACACTATATACGACAGCATGATAACGGAAATAACTAACTTATGGAGACTCGCATTACACAGTAATAATGTCTGTTGACATAAACCAGTAATCTAACAGTCATTCCATTGTCAAAGTGAGAAAACAAAGATTATCACTGACGCGTAATTTCTAATGGTTGATAGCGCTTTTGATTTAATTTGGCCTTTGATCTTTATATTTTATTATTAAAAGAATAAGATAGGTAATTGATTTATTGATGCTACATATACAAATTTTAAACAAATATGTGTATAAAACGTTACCGACAAAAATGTGAAAGAGTCTGTTGCATACGACCAAGTCTGTTGCATACGACCAACATTCAAGAAATAGAGGCCTCCTGAAATAGACATCACATGAGAAACACTCCTTGATCAGAGCAGGGCACATCCAGAACTAAAGGTCCACCTTCTCACCATTCCTGAAATTGAAAAAAATGGAATCAAATTCATTCATTACCTTATACCCATCTATCCAAGACAGAGAAAGATTTAAATGAATCTTGCGCTTTGTTCACAACCCAAAAGTCCCTAATTAAGAAACACAATTGTTGAATAAAAGTAATCCTTCCACTATGTCCGATAGTCATAAGCTATGAGGTTCGTGCCAGTATTTATGGTGTGGAACATGTAGTCTTAGGGTCATGTAGCCACTTTACCACCAACACCCAGATATTTGCTTGACTTTAATGTTTATTACATATATTTTCCATTCTCACATTTCCTATTTGTTTTATCGTTTCTAGGAAAATAAAATATTGACACATTACACATGAACTAAGAAAATAAACTGGAGTCTCTCCACCACTTCGAGTGACTGACAATGTCAGAGCAGGTTTTAAAATTCCAAATATACTCGAAAGGTATATTGGGAATATTTTTTACAAGTTTACCGCACATCTAAAGAAGTCATGTGAACTAATATAGATTCCTCAATGATAAAGCATTCTAATCTACTGGAAAACATCCTATAAAGAACTTAATTTTATCTCATTTATAAACCATACTATCCATTTTATTCTCATTAAGGAACAGAAATCAATAAATTAATATGCTCATAACTAGTGTGGAAGATAATATAAACATAAAGTGCTTTAACATGTTTTTCTATTATTTTTACATATTTCTCTTTTACTCAGATAAATCAAATTGTCGACATAACTTGTACAGATCTAATTTTAGCATCTAAATTCAATCTAGGTCAGATTAGAATTCCACCGACACTGCAATTCTAGAATTTCACAAATTATAGAAAAGATAGCACTCTAAAAATACTTTTCGCTCGTACATTCCTCCAACAGTTCATCCACACACTTATCCAGATGTTTAAATTAAGTTTTGGATTTATACAAATGTATTTATAAATGCAAACTTTAGATAGATAGATAGATAGATAGATAGATAGATAGATAGATAGATAGATAGATAGATAGATGGATAGATGGATGGATGGATAGATAGATAGATAGATAATAGATAGATAGATAGATAGATAGATAGATAGATAGATAGATAGATAGATAGATAGATAGATAGATAGATAGATAGATAGATAGATAGATAGATAGATAGAGTCTTAGTGTTTGATTATTATTATGTTAAGATTCTTCCTAAAGTTCTGAAGAAAACATTCTGTTTCATTCTAGACAGCTTCACCAATTTTTAAATTTATTTCTCCATTTTAAATTTATCATGCTTTTCCTCTTCAATGTTTGTCACGCTTATGTCTAAGAAGATAAAACTAGGGGGGAGGTAGATAGCAAATCATAACCTGCTAGGAACAGGCTTCTGTTATGATCGGACTACTGTTCACGTAATTATTGCATTCAAACAATACTGTCATATTTTCTGGTGCATTGCTGAAACGATTTCTTTTCCAACAATTATTATTTAATAAATACTATTCTTCCATCTGCTATTATAGATATTGCATTCATGTAAATAATGAAAACAAACCAGCATCACACTTATTCCTTTAATATATCTGAGCAAATTGTCGCCCTTTTCTTTCAGAATGTTTTAAACTCTCAGCAAATCAGAAATCATCAAAAGAGAAATTTATATAATGTAGTCATACTTCTACTACTACTACTACTACTACTACTACTACTATTACTGTTACTACTACTGCTACTACTACTGTTACTGCTACTACTGCTACTTTTACTGCTACTGCTACTGCTACTACTACTTGTACAGTAACTACTATAAATATTAATAATGAATATACTAGTGAAATTGATTAATTTCTGAACTGGTTACTTTTCTAACGCTTCTGTTTTTAAATTCTTAATTACTCTTGTTGATATATTTTGAAGTAAGTTATATAAATCTGTATTTATGTCTGCACAATCTTTTATTACAGTCACGATTTGCCTCAAAACTGAAATATCTGGACGATTCCACTTTTCAATTTCATGCTAGCCGTGTTTCCTACTACTTTAATCAGTCTATGTAGAACTGAAATTAAACAAGATTTATTACTTTTTAACTTCACATATTTAATTTTGTTAAAGGTATTCATCGGAATCAGAAATACATGCAATGTATGTTACAGTTTCAACTATCAATTCTTACATATTTAAGGATATCTATTTTTTCATTTTTATAATTAAATTTATTTTATAGTGATTTAAAACAAATATATAATTTCGGGGGATGGGGGTGGCTGAACTGGCGACTAGGAGTCCACAGACAAAATAAAATGATTCCTCCTGGGAAGAAATCTGAGTATTCTGACACGTGACACGATTCGTTGAGCGCCGGTCATTTTACAACTTTGGAGTGCGACGGATTGACCGGAACGTCTTATAAGAAAAAGAGAAAAATAAAAAAATTAAGTAAACATTATTTATGGGAACAAATTGTCTTTTCAATACATTTGTTATTTTAACATTTTCGGCATTTAGCACGGCAGTTATCAAGAATCTAGTTACCATGACAATTTACAATGCTTTGTTGGTATACGATACGTACAGAAACAGGTACAAAAAGGAAACATGTCGGCTATAGAACCTTCTTCAGAGCAGCAATACAGACATTTATAACACCGACATATGAGCAATGAAATGTGAGCCTATTGATGTAAATTTAAAAAAAAAAAACCGTGTCAAGAGAGGTCGGCTCTTTCGTCAGACTTGCGTACGCGAACCGCGCCCACGTTTGTGCCGTTCTTTCGTTTAACAATGTTGATTGTCTTCGTGCATCTGTCTTTATTTGTTTTAATAATCATGACATTGTCTGTCTGTTTGCTTGTTTGTTTCTTTATTATTTCGTTTAACAATGTTGATTGTCTTCGTGCATCTGTCTTTATTTGTTTTAATAATCATGACATTGTCTGTCTGTTTGCTTGTTTGTTATTATTATATTTTTATTATTATTATAATTTCTTTTTTCTTGTTTCGTTTGGGCCAACGTGTTGATAAATGGTGAGCAGGTGAGTTATCTATAGTGAAGGATGTATTTAAACGTCTTTTTTTTACTGTATGACACCCACTGTGAACGCCGAAAGTAATTGAGTTTACTTCTGCGATAGATAGATAGTTAGATGGGTAGATAGACAAACAGAGAGAGAGAGAGAGAGAGAGATTGAAAGATTGAAAACATGTATATAAAACTTAATTAGTTTTAAATAGTTGACTTCAAAATCCTATTTTTGAATATGTGAAGTTTTTAACTTAGTTTCAAGAATATGACTTAAAAGTTCTAAATATATTTAGATAAATAATGTTTATAATTTTAATTTGGTTTATATAGATGTTTTAAGCAGTTTTAAATAGTTTTCCCTTCTACACAATTCGTTATGCTTAGTTCAATCAATCGACACAAATCAATAAATCGTTCTCAGGATGTAAATAGTAAAGGCCATCGTGGGTTTACAGTTACTGGCTTGAAGAAATCGTATTTATGACGTCATAACTGGGAGTGTTACAGGTATTTTGCTGCTTAGAAGTGCCTCTTAAATTAAGAGAATACTATTATAATCTCTACACCTATGACAAATTTACACCTCTCAATTGCGGACATGGATAAAATAAGTAATCTCCCTGTATCCCTCCCAGATTTAACCTTGGTATTATAAATAAACACCACATAATAGCTCTAGTAGTGGACACACCCCTGTTGAAAGGCCGACGTCCGTCTTATTAATTAATATGCTAAACTCCTGCCACTACTTGACCTATTACCCTAAAATTAATCACACAGGGTTGAAGGTGTTGATAAAGCAATAAATAGAATTTATTAACAATATAAATTATTTACACACTACACAATTTAATTCAACATTCGATCAAATGCATGTAAGCATGCACATAACATACACATACATAGGTACACAAATATTAAAATAATCAAACTCGAACATCTATATCTATCTATCTATCTAAAATTTGCATTTATAAGTACATAAATTGATGTTACGGTATCAACGTATTACTTGATGGCGGAAGTCTACTTTTTGAAGTCTGACATTACGCTTCTGGACATACTGCTAGAGGGAGGACTTTCGACACGTCACCGCATTGAACGGAAAACACGTGACTAGCTGATTCGAGCACTTCGTTGATTGACATTTAAAAATGAATTTAATTATCTATCAACATACAGTTACTTATAAAAATAATTTGAACATGGCAAAGTTTATTTTCTCCCCCCCACACCACCTAGCTTCCTTTACCTCTCTCTCTCTCGATCAAGTCCCTCCCCCATCTCTCTTTCTTTCTTCTCTGTCCTTATATTTTTCTGTGCCCCTCCCTCCCGCATCCTTTTCAATTGCGAATTCTTCTTCGTAATATTTTTCGCTCCTGCTTCCTGAAGAGTACCTTTTTTCAAAAGTAAGAGTAGTAACAACGGATCCTAAAATCTGAGAAACTTTACCTTTTCTCGCGCTCAATAAAAATGTGTCAGAAAATAAACATAAAGTAAGCCTTCAATATTTTCTTGCAGTGTTCCTTCAATGACCTGACCGCAATTTAACCCTCTTATTTCTTTAAATGTTATGGCAACTGTGAGCTGCTATTAAAAATGTTATACACCTTTTCTTATGTTTTCTTATATATCTTACCTGTTTGTGCAAGACAATCCTTTTTTTTTTGCTTTTTGCAACACCAGATGTAAATAGCTTGCTGATGCACAGTAGCCGTTATTGTTTACTACACAGTATTCATTGCTAATGTAAAAAAATACTGTTTTAGAAATGGTGACAATAGTGCTTATGCTCATGTAGGATAGTGGTGTTGATGTATGGTGATGTATGAAGATGTAAATGATGTGTTGTGATGTATGAAGATGTAAATGATGTGTGGTGATGTATGAAGATGTAAATGATGTGTGGTGATGTATGAAGATGTAAATGATGTGTGGTGATGTATGAAGATGTAAATGATGTATGGTGGTGCTGCTGATGTATGATGATGTATGAAAACGTATGATATGTATGATTATGCTGATGTTCATAGTTTCAGATACTGGCATAAACCTTAGTACTCCAGTATTGCGGCTTTCATCATAGTATTTCTGGAGTCCCCAAATCAGCGCTTATCGACGATGAAAAAAAGAAAGCCATCTACTTTTTTTTTCTCTCGTACTGAATGCTAATGCATCCATTTTCATTGCCGCTTTTTTTAAGTAAAACGTCTAATTCCAAATTCTACCACTCTTTACAGGTGTTTAGCAGATTGCGGTTATTTTCGCAGAGTTCTAATTCGCTAATTGACAAAATCGTCAAGAAGAATAGTCTCCCCTACTATTAGTTTAAGTACGAAGCTATCAGTCTTTCAGTGCTGACAACTTTATTTTATTTCTGACAACAACTTGATATCAATCTTGAATCTTGACAACAATTTGATTTCAGTCTTTCATTGCTGGCAGCTACTTGATATCAGCCTTTCATTGCTGACATATTTATATCAGCCTTTCATTGCTGACAACTTTATATCAGCCTTTCATTGCTGACAATAACTTGATTTCAGTCTTTCGTTGCTGACAATAACTTGATTCCAGTCTTTCATTGCTGACAACAACTTGATTTCAGTCTTTCATTGCTGACAACAACTTGATTTCAGTCTTTCATTGCTGACAACAACTTTATATCAGCCTTTCTGAGAACATCTTGATTTCAACGTTTCACTGCTGGCAACAACACGATGAACTAACTCTGAAAAGAAATAATCGGATGCAAATGAACATAGTATAGAAACCATAGCCGTTTCTTTGTTCTAAGAAACATAAGAATACGAAATTACAAAATAAGCTGATTTTACTTTTTTTAAAATAATAAATCCAAAAGTGCATGTCCCGTTTTGTGTTAATTTTAAAATAAAATGTGAGCAGTCTGACTTTAGTGTTCTCGAAAGTCACGGGCGTGGTTATTGTGCTACGCCTACTTTCGGCCTGACCCTCTGGCTGATTGAAAAGGAAGAAATAAAGTAAGTAAGATAAGATAATATTCCTTATTTATTAAGAAATAAATTAAGCAAGATAACCAAGTGGATGCACTCACACTTAGAGAAATGTTCCAACATGCACTATGCTTTCTCCAACATATTCACATTTGACACCGAGTTACAAACTTTAAATGTCGGTGCAAAAAAATGTTCATTCCTGAGAACATTTTCGATACCAAACAACTGTACAAAGTGATATTAATGTTATCAGCAAACACGGTTACTAATCATACAAACATCCTTACAGAGTGATACTAAAATTAACAGCACGCCTCTGAATATATTTTCGGTAAACTTTCAAACCTGTCTGCAAATCATGCTAAAACCGTTACAACTTTGAATAGCTCTGCCTCGTTTCTTAATTTCTTTATTAATTAACGCTCTAATTATTTAAAACAAAATATGTCATTCTCTCTCATTTTTAACTTTTAAAAGTGAGTGACGACTGTGTAAACTGGGAAAATAAAAAATATCCTTACATCTAGAATTATCATCACACGTTTTTGCTCCAAAAATAAGCCTATTCAAATCCACACGTGTGATTCACCATTCAAATCAGCAAGTGTGATTCATCATTCAAACCCACACGTGTAATTCATCATTCAAATTCATGTCTGTGAGTTGTTTTTTAAATTCATCTCTCAGACTTATGTGAGTCGTCATTCAAATTCACGGGTGTGATTCGTCTTTCAAATTCATATGTACGATTCATCAACTAAGTCACAAATTCGAACGTTACTAAATTAAAATCGAGGGTCTGGATTACTTTAATTAATTTGTTTTAAAACATAATTCACCAAATATAAGAAGCATCGGCAGAGAGAAATCAAATGTCACTTCCTAGAAGGCAGCCATTTACACGGAAGTCTTTGGACAATTTTTTTTTTATTCGTTGCCAGGAATCCTTTTAACTCTACGCTCACGAGAAATTGGTTGCTATGCAAAGTTCACTCGTACATGCTAAATTCCTTAATTCGATTTCCGGGTTAAATGGATTCCGAGATGTGAATTTGTGCACATCTTCAGTGTGACACAGACAAAGTTCTAACAGCACTCCCGAGTTACGAACAATTACGTAATCAACAGTGTTTTGCGGCTTTATCGCATATATGTGTGTTCGTATACAACATTCACATCTTAGAAGCAATATTGCCATAACATATAATTACGTCACAATATGACCACATGTCTCAGCAAACATATAATTGTTTGAATGTCTCTGTCGACTGAACTTTTGTCTAAATAAATACATAAACACGTTACTTTAAGGTTTCTGATTACCGAATTTTGATTTAAGAAAAAAACATGAACACTGGTGAAGGTTCTGCTGTTGGGAAGCTGCATGTCTGTCTGGTTGCGTGATGATGATGGTGGTGGTGGTGGTGAGTGTGTCTGTTTAACTCACGGTTAAATGTATATGTTTGTGTAAGAATAGTGTGCGTACAAGATGAAGTATTTTCTTAGAATTTCATTTGTGTGATTTGCAAAATGACTGAATTACCACATGCATATCTTTCGTATGAACTTTAGCAGACTGTAAAACCAGATGAAGAGCTAGAAATTATATTGTGGAAGCTCAAACGCAAATTCAAAACATTTTCACTATTGATTGGTATCTAGTCAATTATCTTTAGTATATTTTAATTCGTGGCCAATACGCATCAGCACGTGCTATACGTACATAGCACATAAAAATCATTGTCGTTAAATTAAGGTGTGGCCCTAGCGTCAGCGCTATCCGCATAGTGAACCTTTGGTCCATTAAGATACGACACGCTGCGATAAACAGACAAGTGTTTGGTGCGTGAACGTTAGCACAATTATGAAAGACACATGAGTGTCGCAGTTTAAAGACACATGAGTGTCGCAGTTTAAAGACACATGAAGGTCGCAGTTTAAAGACACATGAGGGTCGCAGTTTAAAGACATGAGGGTCACAGTTTAAAGACACATGAGGGTCACAGTTTAAAGACACATGCTTTGTTGCAGGCGAGGAGTTCTGAGTGTGCACAAGAGTCCCGGTCTGCACGATGTGGGTCATGTGAGATGGCAGCTCGTGCTGTGTACGCTCCTGACCTTCAGTGTACTCTACTTTTGCCTTTGGAAAGGGGTCAAGAGCACCGGCAAGGTACTTTACTCATTTGCAATCAGGCAAATTTCATTCCAACGCCCCATATTTGTTATCCTATATGAAATATGCTATGTTGCCTCGATTGTTTGCTATTTATTTTGATAAATATAGCTTATTGCCATATGTTTAGCTAACATACATTTGAGAGTATTCTAAAGTCATCTTGTTGGAAATTAAGAGCTAGCTAGTTTATAACTTTCGTATTTTCAGGATTATGGTAAGTAAGGTTTGACGTCTGTAGTATTTATGTTTAACATTTTCATTGTCACGAATACAAAATGTCATTTACTTAAACTGCCTCTGTTACTTGAGAACAAGCAACAGCTCTAAGGCAAACAATAACGGTATTCTAATAGTATAAAACGTACCATAATGTACCCTAATCGTGCCAAATGTACCATAGTCGTACCATAATGTACCCTAATCGTGCCAAATGTACCATAGTCGTACCATAATGTGCCATATTCGTGTAAAATATACCCTAATCGTACCAAATGTACCATAGTCGTGCCAAATATACCACAATCGTACCAAATGTACCATAATCTACCAAATGTACCATAATCGCGCAAAGTATGGAATATAATGTACTATGCTAATACAACCATTGTGCCATAGTCATTCAGAATGTTGCCATATGCATATGTGATGGCGGCCGATGACCTACTTTGCTGCCGGACAATCACAAGCGCTACGCACACACTCTGTACACACGTACATCCACCCTTCCACACATACAAATTGTTTAAATAAAAAATACCACAAATTCACACAGTTTTACCTATCTATACACTTGTTTACAGACATATAGAACACTAACAATAATGCCTTTCACTTTGTATTCGGGTATGTATACACGCATAAGGCTCTAGCCCATATGGACATTTAATTTTTAAAAGAATAAAAACATTCATTTTAATTATTTACTTTTGGGAAATAAAATCGCTATTTATTTTTAATCAGTAATTTCAAACATAGAGTGTTGTTGACTTTTTGTTGTTTTGTTCTTATTTTCTGTAGGTAATTGTTGATCCAAGGGATTTTCCCCCAGTTTTCGAAATTCCCTATGTTGTACTCTGTTAATTGGTTTTAACCAGCGTTTTCTTTACACAGGCATTAAAACAATAACAACGTTTTATGTACGAACGATGATCAATCTTCTCATTACACACGATTGCAACTAAACATTTCTTGTTTACATACAGATGCACAAACAAAGCTGCGCTCAGATTCAGTTATACAAAGAACGTTTTATTGCACAAGATGAACAATCTAGTGTGAACTTTGCAATGGCTGTCAATATTTGACAAGCAATCTTTTCTTTATACAAAATATTGAACAACGTTTTCCTTATACAAAGTTATAAACAATTTTCTCTTTAACGTAAGTCTTAAATAACATTCTCTTTATACAGGATTAACTGGTTTATAATAATCTTCTCATTGTATAGGGTTATAATAATCTTCTCATTGTATAGGTTTATAATAATTTTCTCAATTTACGGGGTTATAATAATCTTCTCATTGTACGGGGTTATAATAATCTTCTCATTGTACGAGGTTATAATCATCTCTTTTTACGAGATTAAACGCAGACATCTCGTTATGCATGACGTTAAAAAGTCTTCTCTTTAAGCATTGACAGTTTTCCTTCATATGCTGCATATCAATCTATTATTTTCTTTCAATATTAAATCTCAGTACAGGATGAATATCAATCCATTAATTTCTTTCAACACTAAATATCCATCAAGTGTGAATGTCAAGCAATTAATTTCTTTAAACACTAGACATTCACCCAGTGTGAATATCAATCCATTAATTTCTTTAAAAGTAGATATTCGTCCAGTGTGAATATCAGTATTCTGTAAAACATCTTTTCTTTCTCTTTAGACAAGGTTGTCAACTCATTTCCTTCTTACACAAGGATGAGTAACAAATTTATTTTCATATAATAAACAACCTGCCACATGCTCAAGTCAGTATTTTACTTTTTCTCTCGTCCATTCTTTGATGTAAGTGTTTTGCATTGTTGCAGCATAATATCTTCAAAGTTAGTATTTTACTTTTTCTCTCGTCCATTCTTTGATGTAAGTGTTTTGCATTGTTGCAGCATATTATCTTCAAAGTTAGTATTTTACTTTTTCTCTCGTCCATTCTTTGATGTAAGTGTTTTGCATTGTTGCAGCATATTATCTTCAAAGTTAGTATTTTACTTTTTCTATCATCCAATAGTCGATATGAATGTTTTGCTTTCTTTTCATTTTAAAATTAGGTCGTATACGTTACAGCAATTATGCCCTATGTTATACTGACAATTCTGTTAGTACGGGGTGTTATGCTACCCGGTGCTGGAGAGGGCATCCGTTTTTTCATCACACCTGATCTCAATAAGCTGGGAAATCCACAGGTAGGTGTAGCAGTTTGTCACTTGTGCAACTATCTATCTATCTATCTATCTATCTATGTATGTATGTATCTATCTATCCATCCATCTATATACCTATCTATCTATCTATCCATCCATCTATCCATCCATCCATCCATCAAAATCTATTTGTCCATCTATTTATCTATCTGCTAGTCTGTTCATCTATGCATTTTGGTTTTCAAGCACACTGAACGAATGCAAATGGAGCGATGTTTTTCCCCAGACAAGTGCAGTCTCTCTTAAATTGCAACTGAGCTACCGCGGTCAGGGCTAGATGCGCACATGTGCTTCACTTTAATTAATTGCTACCTGGCATTTTAATTAAGAAATCAACCAAGACAGGAACAGATACAGACTACTCTTTCCAGTGAACTGTGTTAAGTCGGACGTCAGTTTATTTTTTAAAAGTCTATCTGTTTATCTCTTTGTTTCTTTTTATGTATGTCAGTATATTACTTTTCTTTTTCACTGGCTTGAGAAGGTAATCACTCATTTTAATCTACACATGCAGGGAAAAGCACTCAGCGGTAAGCAAAGCTGATTGTTGAGATGTAACACACACTAGAGTCTGGTACCTCCCCTTTAAATCTGTTAATAGAAATAAGCAAAATAAATACCACATTTATCTTGCTATTATTGTAAAATTTTGCATTCTCAGAATAGAGATAATGTGGATATAAATGTCTGTTTCCATGCAGTTATTACAGTCGTATTGTCACGAGTGTCGTGGAATAATTGGACTTTTCTATGCGGTTGCTTTTTTGTGTGTTTTCGCGAGCACACATTTATCTGTCCACTATAAAAAGAACTAAATCAGTATTAAGATCAAGAAAAAGCTTTAGAAAAAATTAAATTGTAAGAAATGTATAGTTTTATCAAGTTAAATTTTAAGAAAAGAAAATATCTCCTGATAATTGAAAGACCAAAAAATGTCATATAAAAAATGTGTTTGCACTAGATAGGTGAAATCAGTTAAGATTACGGGCAAACATAAGATGGCAGTGCTCCAAAACTACATTTTAAAAGGGAAATAACTGTATTCCGCAAGCAAAGACACATTTTAAAAGGGAAGTGATTGTATTCCGCAAGCAAAGACATATTAAAAGGGAAGTGATTGTATTCCGCAAGCAGACATATTAAAAGGGAAGTAACTGTATTCCGCAAGCAAAGACACATTTTAAAAGGGAAGTGATTGTATTCCGCAAGCAAAGACATATTAAAAGGGAAGTAACTCTATTCCGCAAGCAAAGACACATTTGGGATGATCAAAAACGTGTCCTTACATCAGTCATGACGTAAATAACGATAATATTTATTCTACATAATCATTGCTGTCTTTGTTTGTTACATCAATCATTCTGTGTGAAGTGTAGACATTCTAACGTCAGTTGGAACTTCCTTGGAGGGAGGGGAGGTACAGGAGAGGGAGTAAAATAAATACATTAGTCCTATTTGGTTTTAAGATTTAAGTCATATAAAGTGTGTATAGACTTTTATTCGTTTGTAGCGACATTGTTTAAATTTACATATTGCTTGTATTTCTTTTTCACATCGACTTCACAATCGCAAGTGTACGAGATTGAAGGAAAGAAGGAAGAAGTGTATGGCTTGAATTTAAAAATAAAACAAAACTCGAATAACCAAATACACACAAAAAAATAACCAGAAGTAAAAAGGAAAAAGAGCAATGCTAAGAGTATAAATGTAATCTTTTTAGCATGGCAAGTCTCAATTTCTTTAAACAATATTTTCTTAATTCATTTATTTTATTTTCACCTGCACAAGATGCAATACCTAATGCAATGATGCCAATAATGAGATAATATTTCTGGTATGTGTTGTTTTTTTAAATTTATTTTAACTAGTCAAATCAACAACACACCTTTAATATAAAAGACTATATATTTTAAGCGAATTAAAAGATTAAGATCTGAGCAAACGCGAGTACCACTCGAAAACACACACATACACACGCACGCACGCACGCACACACACACCAGAATCACAAAAATATCGTACATGCGTGCCTATCATTCAGCTATTAACAAGACTGCTATTTCAACACCTGACAAAGCGTTTTTGTTGTTTGTAGGTGTGGATAGACGCAGCTGTCCAAATTTTCTTTTCTGTTGGTGCTGGGTTTGGAACACACATTGCGTATGCCAGTTATAACAAATTCAACAATAACTGCCAAAGGTGAGCCGGACTCTTACAGTGACTATCACTTGTGAGCTTATACTTACTAGTGAGTTTTAGCTAGATGCACTTCTCCAGTGTTAGTTGCTATTTTCAAAGAAAAACTTTAGATTAATAATCGCAAAGGTTTCAAGACTATGGTTGTGAAATCTGGGTTGTTATGTATAAGTGACTCTCTTTTAAGTCAATAGGTATGAAAGGTGAATCTGTATTAGGCTATAGCTGTGAAAGATGGGTTGTTGTGTGAAAGCAAATTTATATTAATGCAATAGCTGTGAAAGTTGGGCTGTTATACACAGATGAATCTATAAAAAGGATATCAACTCTGAATGCAGGCTTTCGTGCATTTTGTCTTGAATGTCTAACACTGCACATAATTATACACACTTTGTCTCGTGAGGCATTGTTCAGTAGACAATATCTGTTAAAGATGGGCTGTTACATTTTAAATGTATGTATGTCAATAATTGTTTGGGCGGCATATTGTTCACTAATGAATCTTTAAAAGACACGAACTTTTTATAGTGTGGCCTTTGTATGTAAAGAATTATTTGCAATACAAGAGTCAGTAACTGATGGATGTTTGGATGAAAATTGCAAAGGCACTTGTGGATAAAGTCTAATTAATCGATAATTGTCATGCTGGATGTTACATACGAGATAAACTTCAAGAAATAATTACAATAAAGTGTGGGATGTTACATATGAATTAATATCAAAAGAGAATTACTGTCAAATTTGAGATTTTACATATGAGGAAACTTGACAAAATAATTACAGTCAAATGTGGGATGTTGCATACGAGATAAATTTGACAAAATAAATACAGTCATTTGTGGAATTTTACATACGAGTTAAACTTCAAAAATTAATTACAGCCAAATGTGGAATGTTATATACGAGATAAATTTGACTAAATAATTCCAGTCAAATGGGATGTTATATACAAGAAAATTTTACAAGATAATTACAGTCAAATGCGGGATGTTACATTCGCGATAAGTTTCACAAAATAATTACAGTCAAATCGGGATGTTATATTCGAGATAAATTTCAAGAGATAATTAGAGTCCAATGTGGATGTTAATTACAAGATAAACTTCACAAAATAATTACACTCAAATATAGGATATTACATACGAGATAAATTTCACAAAATATTTACAGTCAAATGTGTAATTTACTGACGGTATAAACTTCACAAAATAATTTCAGTCAAAAATAGGATGTAAGAGACGAAGTAAACTTGACGAGATAATTAGTGTCAAATGTGTGTTGTTGCATACGAGATTAACTTAAGAGATAATTACTGTCAAATGTGTGTTGTTGCATACGAGATTAACTTAAGAGATAATTACTGTCAAATGTGTGTTGTTGCATACGAGATTAACTTAAGAGATAATTACTGTCAAATGTGTGTTGTTGCATACGAGATTAACTTAAGAGATAATTACTGTCAAATGTATGTTGTTGCATACGAGATTAACTTAAGAGATAATTACTGTCAAATGTGTGTTGTTGCATACGAGATTAACTTAAGAGATAATTACTGTCAAATGTGTGTTGTTGCATACGAGATTAACTTAAGAGATAATTACTGTCACATGTGGGATGTTACATACAAGATAAACTTCAAGAGATAGTTACTGTCAAAAATTAGTGTTTACATATGCTAGATAAATTTCACAAAATAATTACTGTCTAATATTGGATGCTGCAGACGTGAGAAAAATATACATGACAAATATTGTCAAAAGTGATCGAGTTTTTGAATTAATGATTCTTTAATAGGACACGACAATAAAGTGAGTTAATGACAGTGAACAGAGTAACACTGTCACAAATGGACCCCTCTGAGTCTTCTCAAGACGATATATTCAAAGTTTGCCCATGTGTTTTAATATATAACTGATTGCTAAAAATAAAGTCTTGTTTGAGGAAACACTCTCACAAAATGAAAACGTTCCTAGGTTGGCAGCTCCAGTTGTGAACGAATCTTTAAAAGTAAAAACAGCAAGAAGTGTTCAGCACAGGGTGCTATAGGTAATTTTTCCTTGAGCTTTCTTGAGTTATGTTTGCGAAGGGTTTTGCAATTGCTATTTCTTTAACATTCGACACATCAAAGGCTGCAATTGTTTCCACGTGTAAGCCAATGTAACGGTGAAGCATTTAGTTGTAGAATAACTGTAAACACAAACGGGTGCTTCCAAATCTTAGCTGTTAAATGTAGCCTCTAGAACATAATAATATGCCTCCCAATCTTCACTGTTAAATATAGCGTTTAAAATAAAATAAAAAGTGTCCTTCTCATTCCTACAGTTAAATGTAACCTCTAGATCACTACAATGTGCCTCGAGCCTTAACTTTTAAATATAACCTCTAGAGTCTAGACCGAACAAGCGTGCATTAAGCCTTAACTTTTAAATATAACCTCTAGAGTCTAGACCGAACAAGCGTGCATTAAGCCTTAACTTTTAAATATAACCTCTAGAGTCTAGACCGAACAAGCGTGCATTAAGCCTTAACTTTTAAATATAACCTCTAGAGTCTAGACCGAACAAGCGTGCATTAAGCCTTAACTTTTAAATATAACCTCTAGAGTCTAGACCAAACAAGCGTGCATTAAGCCTTAACTTTTAAATATAACCTCTAGAGTCTAGACCGAACAAGCGTGCATTAAGCCTTAACTTTTAAATATAACCTCTAGAGTCTAGACCAAACAAGCGTGCATTAAGCCTTAACTTTTAAATATAACCTCTAGAGTCTAGACCGAACAAGCGTGCATTAAGCCTTAACTTTTAAATATAACCTCTAGAGTCTAGACCGAACAAGCGTGCATTAAGCCTTAACTTTTAAATATAACCTCTAGAGTCTAGACCGAACAAGCGTGCATTAAGCCTTAACTTTTAAATATAACCTCTAGAGTCTAGACCGAACAAGCGTGCATTAAGCCTTAACCTCTAGATGTAACCTCTAATGGAAACTCTTTTCCCCCAGCCTTAACCTCTAAATGTAACTTCTAGATACTTATTCTTCAGAAAACAAGACTAATTTCAACACGTGCCACTGTATCACTGCCATAGGCGAATTGTGTACTCTGTGTGAACGTGTTTTAAAGGAAATAATTTGAATAAAAAGTATATATAAAAGTGATTTCTGTGTGGGAATGCGTCTATAAAAATCCTAATTACTCTCTCTTTTGTTTTTGAACATAAACAAACATTTTAGTTTCTAATTACATTAAGTAAGTGCTCTTACGAAACAAAACATTACAGTATAATTGCAGGGTGAATGCTCTTAAGGAACAAAACATTACAGTATAATTGCAGGGTAAATGCTCTTAATGAACAAAACATTACAGTATAATTGCAGGGTGAATGCTCTTAAGGAACAAAATATTGCAAACATTACACTATATAATCACAGGGTGTGCTGTTAAGAATCAAAATATTGCAATGTTTAATCACATGATGTGAGCTTTATTACAAGACAAAACATTACAGTCTTAATCACATAATAGGAGCGTTCGTGCCTTACAAAACGTTACCAGCATTGGACAGTGGTCGTGATAGTTTAATTAGTGGTCATCACGTTGCGACCCCTTTTCAGCCTTAGCTTAGGTTAGGTAAAGATGCTATAGGTGAAAATAACGACTGTTGGTTGCAAAGAGTACTTAATGGTGACAAGAACGATGCTCTCGGAGTAAAGAATGTTCGCATTAAATCACAATTTTGTAAAACAGTTAGCATTAAATCACAAATCAGTACAACAGCTTTTAGAAAAAGAAAAGGCTGTTGGCTACATTGCCAGCTTTTAACTGAAGATATCTACAACTGTCCATCCAGCGCGTGACAGATGGTCTCTGCGTCCGGTCCTGGCCAGTTGGTCTCTTTGTCTTGGTCTGTCTCTACGTCAGGTCCTGTCCAGTTGGTCTGCTTGTCTTTACATCCGATCCTGGCCAGTGGGTCTCCTTGTCTCTACGTTCTGTCCTTGCCAGTGGGTCTGCTTGTTTGTACGTCCGGTCCTGACCAGTGGGTCTGCTTGTCTGTACGTTCGGTCCTGGCCAGTTGGTCTGCTTGTCTCTACACTATGTCGAAAGGTCCATTCAAAAAACTGTATTTATGGTAAACACCAAATTTCTTGTAGCTCACGCTTCATTGGTTGTTGATGATAGTATTTCTGCACCTGTTTTCGTGCTAGTAGGTTTGCAGTGATGTACCTATGCTTTGCTTTTTACTAGTATTGCTGTTTTAATGTTTTCGTTTTGCTGTGACGTGCCTGTATAGATTTGGGATGAAGCTAACGTATGTGTACTCTTTTACAAGCATGCTCAACGCTTCTATAAGTGTACCTGTATTCACGTATTGAATCACTATGATGGTGGTCAGGTCACTGTGCCAGTGTACGTTTTCATTAGTACACCTGTATTCACGTGCTATGATGGTGGTCAGGCCACTATGCCAGTGTACGTTTTCATTAGTACAGCTGTATTCATACTTGTGTCAGTAGATTGATATTCGGTAAATGTGTGTATGTTCCATTTTACCAGTAATTCCGTTTCGCATAAATGCATGCGTGTGTAGTCCTTTTGGCGGTGAATGTTTGTGTACATGTATTTTATGTCTGTTCTATTACTCTCGCATGTTTCGTCTTGGTTATTTACTCAGTTTTAAAAACAATACGATGGGTTGTATACATGCTTTTGCACGTTTGTATATGTGTGTGTGTATGTCTGTGCTAGCATGTAAGCTAGCGTTTTAATCTGTGTTTGTGTCTTTTTTAAGTGTGAGTAGTTTGCTTGTGTTTATACACGTTTACTGAACCGGGCACTGTGTACTAAGTTCCATTGCTGTTGCTAGGTGACATGCCTTCTTCATGTTCCTTATTTTTCCTCGTTTCACGAATTGGAAAGGTAATACACAGTCGGGATGATTGCCTCGAGAGCGGAATGAGGCTGAGTAATAAGAGTTGAAACCAAAATAAAACAGATTTACTTTAGGCAAACTGTACGCTTTACAAGCAAAAAATGGTTGATATAAGAAACTTTCTTTCTTTCTTTCTTTCTTTCGTTCTTTCTTTGTGTCAGTCTGTCTGTCTGTCTACCTACCTATCTATCTATCTATCTTTCTGTCTGTCTGTCTGTCTGTCTCTCTCTCTCTATATATATATATATCTTTCTTTCTGTCTGTCTGTCTCTCTATGTATCTATCTATCTATCTATTTATCTATCTCTTTCTGTCTGTCTGTCTCAGCTGGGTGTGTTCTTTTACGTGATATATGTGGCATCCTTTCAGAGAATGATTATGTGTGAATTTAGACTTGTACGTGTGAGTACGTGCTTTTATCAAATTATATTAATGTGTTTAATAAACTATATTAATTGACAACTATACATATGTTTAAAACTATCGTCGAAATACCTGTTGGATTTTTCTCTTTTTCTTTTCTCGAACTATTTTTTTTTTAATTTAACATGCTACAAGACCATTGCGCACACAGGTTGGATACATATGTTTTCCACGGACGAGAATAAATTTTGTCAAGACTGTTTACTGTCTGTTTGAACAGCGCGGATTAGAAAAAAAGAATGTTTATGCCATCCGGACGATTCTGCAGGTGTAAAAATTATAAATAAATTGAAATCGCATATTAGTTGTCGCAAACATTACAGCCGACAGTTCTTGCCGAACACTCTCCCAGCAGCAGGCCATCAACACCAGCACAACCACACGCGCGACTAACAAGTTATTTGTCAGGAAGATGTGTTTGAACTAGGAATAGATAGTCTTCCATTTATCTTAAATGATCGTTGAATCACATAGATGTGTATAGCATGTGTAATTTTCTTAGCAGCAGTACACCCTTCGCATGAAATACCAACACGCTGTTTACTGTTACTTCCTGTGGTTTTATTTCCTTTTTTCCTTTTCCTTTCTGTGTATATGTTTCTCCAGTCTCATTCACTTGATAAATGAGCTTTTATCTGCAGTATTTTCAAATTAGTTCTGATTATAATAATATAGGGTTATCAGTCGTGTTGTTATTCATCAGAGCTCGGTAGCACTGCAGTTCTAATTATAATTCCTAACGCCTGTGTGCTTGTGATATTAAAACGCAAAGTTCAAATTTAAATTTAACTGCAAAATGTAATAATGACATTTTAGAGCATATTAAGCACAGAATGCCATTTTAATTATAATACTACAGAGTTAACTGTGTGACCATTGTAACTATAAATCTGCAGACCAAAGAGTGTGATCCTTGTAATTATAATACTACAGAGCAAACTGTGTGCCATTGAAACTAAAAATCAGCAAACGAAACGAGTGTGATCATTGTAATTATAATAATATAGAGCAAAGGGTTTTACTATTATACTTATAATATTACAGAGCAAAGGGCATGCTTATTGTAATTATAATAGTACAGAACAAATTGTGTGAAATTGTCTCTATAAATCTACATGGGATTAAGCACAAGGCATTAAAATTATAATACTACGGAACACGCTCTTCATCTGGTGATTATGTTATAAACCAGATTAATGCGGTCCATAGGACTATGGTTCTACACACCTATATGTAATGTTCCTTTGGGGTTATGCGAATCATTACAGGTATTGTAGCACAAGCTCTATCGTGGTTACCCGGGCCTCTTTGACTCGAGTGTGATATTAAACCAATACGCAAATAACGGAATTTGTTAAATGTTGGCGAATTACTGCCATCTGCTGTAGTAGACATGTTATGCTTCCTGTGATCTCAAAATTTTAATCCTTCCGTTTGGAAGGTAAGTTCACTTTTCTTTAATTCTCTTCTTTTTCTCTACCGCCATCTGGAATCTGAAGACACTCAAACCATCGGTTTTAGCATGCAGCTGCAATATTACCTGTCTACGTCGGTCCTAATATTCCAATCGAAAGCTTGTTGTAGCATAGATGAATATGATGTGTTTGTGTATGTGCTTGTGTGTGTTTGTGTGTGTGTGTTTGTTTTTTTTTTTTTTGTGTGTGTGTGTGTGTGTGTGTGTGTGTGTGTGTGTGTGTGTGTGTGTTGTGCTGTGCTGTGCTGTGCTGTGCTGTGCTGTGTGCATTGTTTTTTTTGTTTTGACAGGGTTTAGTGAAGACAGTTGAGGAAGATGGACAAATTTTGCAAATTTATTTTCACATATATATAATTTGGACAATAACTATAATAATGTCCTTTTATATGAGTGGTAATATGGGTTGGTGTATGGGTAGCGAATGGAAGGATGCGAGAAAAGAAGAGATACAGGAGAACAGGCAGAGCCTTGTAAACAGGACGTGATCAGAACTCGTGACAGTGTACTAGGCTTCACTCTGCACCATAGTATGAACTCTGGCGCCAGTAATCTTAAGTACTTATCTCCCTTTACCCGACACGCAGACAGGTGGATTGTGGTTTGCAACAGAAGTTTGAATTCCGTATGTGAACAGTCCACAGGAATTAATTAGCAAGCATGGGGCCGAAATGTTGAAATTTCAGTAGTTTCTTTAAATCTTGTATTGTTTATATTTCAGAGACTGCATTATAACTGTGATCGTCAACAGTTTTACTAGTATCTTCTCCGGCTTCGTCATCTTCTCCTACCTCGGGTACATGTCCAGTAAGACGCACAAACACATCTCGCAAGTCGCTACAGAAGGTACATATAAATATTCTTTGCTTTCTGGTTACCTTGGTAACGTACACAGTAAGATGAACAAGACCCCACAAACCACTTCCGAAGACGCACATTAAATTATTTAAGCATTGGCACCTTAGTAATGCATTATGTTTTGCTGTGTGGTAGCGAGCATGCAAGGTTCATAATGATTTACTTTGTTAATTCCCCAAACCTCACAAAGTGATGAACACAGCGACTGTAAAATTATGCAAGAATACACACATTTGTTACCTTAGCAACACTTGAAGCAGGCACACAAACGTGGCTCGAATATCACTTGAAGAAGATACGCATTTGTGTGTGTTAACACATCAGATTCTTTGCAAAGGCACACGTTTGCTGTTTGGTACGGTTTGGTTTGCTTGTGCTAAGTAAAAAACGAAAACAAAACTCGTGTAGAGAGATGTGCTATTCAAGACCACAGCACTTTTGTTGGTATCTTTAATGATGATGGTAATGGGGGTGGTGATGGTGGTGGTGGTGGTCATGATAAAGCTTTCATTCGTGTGAAAACCCCAAACTTCTTTGTAATATTTACGCATTCAATACACAACGAAATCTTCACATAAACTGCTTAAGATACGTTTGCCATGTACATATAATATTTATAAAGCGACATGGTGACTTCACATGCAAAATGACGTCATAAAACAAAGAAATGTATTTAGAAAGCGATAAATGAATGTCTTACTTGCTGAGCAGAACACACTAAGGTCGCCCCAGAAAGTCGTAGACCAGACGTATAATTAATTATCGTTCATTACTGCGGTACTAAAGCTGCATTTTAACCTTCTGGTCATAATTTTTTTAAATTCCACACGTGTCCACAAACTCACCAGGTCCATGAAATATTAATCTAATTTGAATTTATTCTGCAATTATAAAACAGTTATAGATTTTGAAATATGCTTTAATAAAATAAATACCTGATAAATGCTTATCTCTTTCTAATTTACTGAATTGTTTCTACAGGTCCTGGTTTGGTATTTAACGTATACCCAGAAGCCATTGCAACCCTACCCGGGTCGACAGGCTGGGCTATCATCTTTTTCTTCATGCTGCTTACACTTGGCATAGACTCTGCCGTGAGTTGTCAGTGCTTCTTTGTGTACAGAGTTTGTCTGAGTGTATGCTTATTGTATATGCATTTGTATTAGAGTGAGTGTATGCGCGCGCGATTTCTTTTAATGTCAAAATATAATGTGCTTAATTATTTATTTTATTTTACATTTCCAAAATAGTTCATATTTTACAATAATTGTTAGATTAGTAAGTATACATTGTAATATCATATTTCGTTCTTGCTTCCCCTTTTTTAAAAGAAAGTATATGTAAATTAATTTAAATATAAATGTAATTAATTATACGCGTTACTGTTATTGTTACAAGAGTTTATTATTGTTCCATCACTTTTTCATCTTTTTCCTAAAACATGAATTAACATTGATATATGTAATAAAAGATCTAATCTATATGTTTGCCTTGTGTTTCTATATAGTTATTCTCCCTATCTATCTATCTGTCTAAATATCTGTCTCTCGATCTATCTTTCTATCCTATGTTCCACTATTATCGCCGCTATCTGTCGTTCAAGGGGCACCTGAACTCTATTTTGGTTTAGTTTGGAGGTCTGGAATCACCTCTTACGGGTCTGCGGGATGAGTTCAAGAGCCTGATGAAGTATCGTTACTTCCGGGAAGCGCTCACTTTGGTCGTTGTGGGGTCGGCTTTCCTCTGCTCTCTACCCTGCTTGACAGAGGTGTGTGTGTGTGTGTCTGTCTGTCTGTCTGTTTAACTTTAAAGGAACGTTTGTTCTGAGCCAACATTGTTTTATCTTTGATTACATGTGTCAAACGTTTCAGTAAAACCTTCTTAGACTAGTGCAAGTATATATATTTTTCAACATGTCAAATAATTATTCATGTACTTGCAGTTATATTTATATTTACTTATTTTACGCGTATTTGAGTTGTTTAAGGTTTTGCAGATTTGTTCGTATGCTAATCAACTTTTACTGATTCTGTTATACATTACATTTATGTGACGCCTTGTCTGCTGTAGAAGACGCAATCTAGTGAGAGTCTATAATGTTATATGCTTCTTGTACATATCCCTGTTGTCGACATATTTATCTAGGGTGGTATCTACGTGTTCACCATATTGGACACGTTTGCAGCCGGTACATCCATACTCTTCACTGTGCTGTGCCAGGTTGTGGCAGTGGCCTGGTTCTATGGTGAGTGTCACACCTTACACTATGAGCTTACTCTATGATGACAGTCACAGTGAACGTTATATGTTAAATCTGTGATGAGTGTCGCACTGAAAGTTGTCTTTAAACTGTGGGGGGGGGTCATGAAATCTATTAAGAGTGCCACACTGTTCGTTATGTCTTAAATCAAGTAAATCCTTATGTCTTAAATCTATGATGAGTGTAACAGTGTGTTATGTCTTAAATCTACGACGAGAGTAACAGTGTGTTATGTCTTAAAACTATGAGGAGTGTCACACTGTATTATGTCTTATATCTATGATGAGAGTCACACTGTTTACTATGTGTTAATTCCTCACTATGCAATGTGTTATTTTGATGTTAAATGTCACATTAAATTCTAAATGTTACTTCAGTGGTACGTGCCATTGCAAACTATAAAACATGTTACGTAGTAAGTCTTATTGTGTATTATGAGGTATGTCAATAGAAAATGCAGCACTACAAGGTATGGATTACTTCAATAGAAAGTGCCATGCTCCTAATTATAAGTTACTTCAGTAGTATGTGTCTATTTCATGGTCAGTATAAAACCGTACAAATGTGTCTCTATTTCATGGTCAGTATAAAACCGTACAAATGTGTCTCTATTTCATGGTCAGTATAAAACCGTACAAATGTGTCTCTATTTCATGGTCAGTATAAAAGTGTACAAATGTATCAGTAAGCAATTCTAAGTTCCAGTTTATTGCTTTATAACTCCATTCTTTTTTAAATTCCAATCTCTACTTACAATTTCCTGCTAAGGTATTTATTAACCCAATGCTGCCACACAGCATAATAAATGCAGTATTAAAGTTTAAATAGCTTTTTAACTAAAGCAATGTCAAGCATTAGCGTACTACATATAAAAAGCTTACTTCAAACATTTGTAGAAACAATAGTCTACTCACATAATACATCTCTGTGTACAACACAAGTATAAAATATCAATAGCAAAAATACACAAAATATTTTTAAGTCCGTTCTCTCTCAACCAGTCAGTTAAACCATTAAGCTAACGGCCACCGTTAATGACTAGACTGCTTGCCACTTCAAAGTGATCAGAGAATAGAATTCTCTACAGCAGGTAAACATTTAGATCTTAGCCCATTGGCTGCTCTCGCTCTTGTATATCATAACCATTGGATAATAAAACTACTTACCCTTAGGAATTAGTCTGCACTACATCAACAATTTCTAGCATATTCTCAAGTGTTTACTCCAACGAAGACACTTTCAAAACTACTGTCACAAGGAGTGCCCAAAGACGGATTACTCGTCCAATTTCACAATGTACATTTTAAAATAGGGATAGGCAAATATACTCCACCATAGAATGCATACCAACACTTTAATTCAGTGGTACATATCTCACAAAATTAATAATTTATTATCAATAGCGGCTAACAGACTGCATTCCAACAATATTTATATAGTGGCAAATGTCTCAAAGAATTAATAAATTATTATCAATAGCAGGTAACAGACTGCATAACACCACTTTATTTCAGTGAAAAACGTCGCAAAGAATGAATGGGCTATATCAGTAACAGGTGATAGACTGCATAACACCACTTTATTTCAGTGTTAAATGTCTAAACAAATTAATGGACTATATCAGTAACAGGTGTCCGATTGTACAAGAATGGTAAAATAAATATATGAATGAAAAACTGTATTAATTCAATGACAAGTGTCCTGACAGTATCAATGAGTTATAATTCCAATGTTCGTCAGACAGTAAAATTGTGCTAATTCTGTTGTAAAGTTCAGAGTTTACATGCTTGTTATGTGGTATTTGCTGGACTGTATATATTTAATTCAGCAATATGCATCTCTCTAACCATGTGTCGTTTCTATGTTTCGAGTAATATTTTATAACTATAATTGCATATAAATATCATTGTGTTTTATCTGCTTCCTATATGCAAGGCATAAACCAGTTTTGCCAGGATATCGAGAGAATGATTGGGTCCAAGCCTAGCATTTACTGGAGGATTTGCTGGAAGTTTGTGTGCCCGATTCTTCTTACTGTAAGTGGAATTACAGGCGTTCATTTAGTATTTCTGTAATTACCTAATATGTTATTTATTTTACTGTGGTCCGAGTTTATATACCTATTTGCCAGGCACGTATTTTATCATTGTAACATGCACTTATAGCCTTTGGAGTATCTTCATTGCATATATCGCCGTACCTTTGTCTGTCCCGTCATTCAAGTTCACTGTTATATCCAGCATTGCCTGTCTCGTCATTACAGATCATTGTTATATCCAGCATTGCCTGTCCCGTCATTACAGATCATTGTTATATCCAGCATTGTCTGTCCCGTCATTACAGATCATTGTTATATCCAGCATTGTCTGTCCCGTCATTACAGATCATTGTTATATCCAGCATTGCCTGTCTCGTCATTACAGATCATTGTTATATCCAGCATTGTCTGTCCCGTCATTACAGATCATTGTTATATCCAGCATTGCCTGTCCCGTCATTACAGATCATTGTTATATCCAGCATTGCCTGTCCCGTCATTACAGATCATTGTTATATCCAGCATTGCCTGTCCCGTCATTACAGATCATTGTTATATCCAGCATTGCCTGTCCCGTCATTACAGATCATTGTTATATCCAGCATTGCCTGTCTCGTCATTACAGATCATTGTTATATCCAGCATTGCCTGTCTCGTCATTACAGATCATTGTTATATCCAGCATTGCCTGTCTCGTCATTACAGATCATTGTTATATCCAGCATTGCCTGTCTCGTCATTACAGATCATTGTTATATCCAGCATTGCCTGTCTCGTCATTACAGATCATTGTTATATCCAGCATTGTGTCCTACGTGCCCTTGTCGTACACCACTGCCGACGGTACTTACGTGTACCCGTTCTACGCCAACGTTCTCGGGTGGTGCATAGCAATGTCCTCTATGTTGTTGATCCCTGGGTATGCGGTCTACAAGCTCCTCAAAACAAGTGGATCTCTGAAAGAAGTAAGAACTAGATTGTATTTCTCTGTGTGTGTGTGTGTGTGTGTGTGTGTGTGTGTGTGTGTGTGTGTGTGTGTGTGTGTGTGTGTGTGTGTTTGTGTGTGTGTGTGTGTGTGTGTGTGTGTTCGTGTGGTGTATGCGTGTAAGTGATGCTTAGCTGTGACATTTAGAAGCGACAAAAATGTTGAAGCAATACTTCATTGTATATTTTGTACATGACAATGTGTTAATTATACGAATGACTGAATACATCGTGTGACACAACGCCACCCTAGATATAGGTTATGATTATTATTATTTATTAATCATCCATAACTAATTACAAGTGATGAGCATCTCAATTTATGTTATTAATAATTCTCCAGTAGACACCACTCGTCTCATTCACTTGACAGATATTCGAGCGCTGTAAACTTTTTCTCTCTTTTGCATCATTTACACTTTTACAGTCACACAATATTTCCGTAGGTGGAAAACGTAACAAAGGAGAAGATAAATCCGTCTTTTAATCTATATTTAGCGAGCCCCTATCCCCCCCCACACACTATCCTCCAACATATGGTTATCAATATGTATAAGAAGGACAATGAATTACAATTTTTTTTTTTCAACAATCAATGCCTATTATTTTTCAGCGGGTCGCTCTGTGTATCTCTCCTGAGTGGGAGCATGAGGAAATTCGTCAAAAGAAATATGTTCGCCGATATCACGTACGTCACACGTTGTTCAATAGTTATGTGTTCCCCGATATCACGTACGTCACACGTTGTTCAATAGTTATGTGTTCCCCGATATCACGTACGTCACACGTTGTTCAATAGTTATGTGTTCCCCGATATCACGTATGTCACAATTTGTTCAATAGTTATGTGTTTGCCCATATCAAGTGCGCAACCTTTTTTCCAATAGTTATTTACTCATAGATTTCATTTACGCTATTTGAAGTTCACTAGTTGTATGCCAATCATTATATATATTGAATCTAAAGTTCACTAGTTGTATGCTAATCATTATTTATATTGAATCTAAAGTTCACTAGTTGTATGCCACTCAAGAATTTAGTAGTTCATTTTTCATTTGTTTTATCGACGTAAAACATCTAGCTTGTTGTATTAAATCTTAAGTTCCTTTATTACTGTACGCGTAATATTTTTTAAATGTTAACTAGTTCCATATTTCACATACGCTTTAAAGTAAATTAAATAAAGCGTAGTTCTGTATTTAAAACAAAAAGCATCCTGTTCCTGATTCTCCACTACTGATTGTGCATGTAATTTGTTGTTCTCGTCTTATTTCATCGACTCATCATGTGCGAAATCGTTTGTAAACTTGTTGTATAGTCTTAATGTACATAGCTTGCTCTTTGTTCGTTATTGTCAGTGTTGTTTGGCTAAGTCAAGAGGGATGACTGTGTATTTCATCGAACTGCATGGCGCATCTTAGATCATAAGTAAAAAGGAGCCTGGTTGGCTGAACGGTTCATTGAAACTTGATGCTAATAAGACTGAGAGTGAGTGCTGCATATTTTTTAAGTGGATAAAAGCAAACAACACACACACACACACACACACACACACACACACACACACACACACACACACACACAAACACACACACACACAAACACACACACGCACGCACACACATACACACATGAAGGTTAATAAGATCAACGCCATTCCGTTAACTCTTACCTCGCCTTCGAATGCGTGCAACGCTCTGTAAGGATATGCAAGCGAGGGGAATTAGTCTGAGAGCGTGACTGATGACCAGAACATATGTCTGAATGAAGGAACACCTTCGAGATGTGAGCATGTTTGGGTGCGTGTTTTGCCACGAGAGGATGAGGCTTTAGGTTGTCTACTGTATCTTCTTGTAGAGTTAAAAGGCTGTTTGGTGTGTAAGCAAGTTGGTTGTTTGTTGTGTAGGCAAGTGGGTTGTTTGGTGTGTAAGCAAGTTGGCTGTTTGGGTGTAAGCAAGTGAGTTGTTTGGTGTGTAAGCCAAATGGGTTGTTTGATGTGTAAGTAAGATGGTTGTTTGGTGTGTAAGCAAGTTGGCTGTTTGGTGTGTAAGCAAGTGGGCTGTTTGGTGTGTAAGCAAGTTGGCGCAAGTGCCTGTGTTTTTGATAGCATGCATTAAATACTGTAAATGTATATGCAGATACGCTCAGGTGTCCGGTTTTGAATAAATTCATTATCGGTCGTTTGGTGCTTATGCGGGTATGCCTGAATGCCTGGGAATTGATTACATGCGTTATAGGTAGTTAGGAATATATGCAGGTAAACTCAAGTGCCTGAGGTTTGATTAATGGTGTTAATGCTGCTTGGTGTAAATGCAGAAATATTAAGGTGTCTGGAGTTTGAGAAGCTGTTAGGATTGTTTGGTGCAAATGCAGAAATATTAAGGTATCCGGGGTTTGATAAGTCGTTTAGGTACTTGGTGTAAATGCAGAAATGTTAAATGTCTAGTATTTGATAAGATGTTAAGACTGTTTGGTGTAAATGCACAAATACTAAAGTGTCTGTAGTTTTATTAATGATGTTAAGGTTGTCTGGTATTCGATAAGATGTTAAGACTGTTTGGTGTAAATGCACAAATACTAAGGTGTCTGTGGTTTTATTAATGATGTTAATGTTGTTTGGTGTAAATACAGATAATAATGCTCACGTGTCCGGGTTTGATTCAATATATGAAAGGTTGTTTAGTTACATGCAAATATACTCAAGGTGTCTGGTTTTGATTTCATGTGGTACGTTTGTTGGTTGCTCTGTATACAGATACTCTAGCCTGGGTTTTGAGTTCATATGGTTCAGGTTCGTTGCTGTATATGCAGATATGCTGTATATGCAGATATTTTCAGGTATCTGGGTTTTTAGTTTATTGAATGCAATACAGTGGGTACTCATGTAATAAATGAGATGCATTTGTAATTTCGCCTCAATGTCTGGATTTGCGGGACTTGATATATTTAATTTCTCTAGCTTTTGTTTCATGCTTCCTGTAAAGTCATGTTAATGGTTTTTTTTTAATAACTGTGTTAACTTTACTGTTCATCGTTCATCTTTTTTTCCAAATAATAATAATCCCATTGGTGCTGTTACCATCTCCTCCTCTACTCTCTCTCTCTCTCTCTCTGGGGTTATCACCCTTTACACTGACCTAAATAATTATCTAAACAGTTTAAAAATCTTTTCTTACAGAAGGAACACTGGCTTGCTATCTGAGTGCTGGAAGACAACGTTTATAAGGGAGATACTTCCTAATGAGAACACTGTTCCAAATGAAGTTTCTTTGTAATGAGAACACTGTTCCAAATGGAGTTTCTTTCTAATGAGAACAGTGTTCCAAATGTGGTTGTAGTATCGCTCCAAATATAATAAAGCAAGAACAGCAATCCCAGTGAAGACAGCGGTCCAAATGAAGACAGTCTTCCATGACAGAACATGTTCCATGTGGAGATGGCATTCGCAGCAAGTGGCCAAAGCGAATGTCATTTCCGGTAGTTAGCTCCCTTGTGTTGTGTAAATTCATTATTACTCTGCGTGGAGTCGCCTTCATGTTAGGGGACAAGGCAAAAGGTACAAAACTGCTCTAAGCACAAAGACAAACGGTACAAAACTGCTCTAAGCACAAAGACCGAATGAGTATTATAACGATGCAGCAAATTGTGCTACATAACATTTTTCCAGAGTGATGTGCTTCGACGATTGGACGTAAATCCACTGAAGCATGATGCGTTTGTGCAAAACCTTCGGGTACTATTAATATTCTCAGTTTAAACTGCGAAAAAGTTTGTTTATGTAACTGACTGGCAACGGTACCGGTACATATTTCACTTGCTTTTCTGCTTTGACTTATTGTATACTGAATGGAATTTATATTTTACAAATCCGTTTGAAAGTCATATGATTTCAAAGACCGCAGATAACGACATGTGGTCCATTGTACTGTCTGGACCAAGATCAGCATTAGTGACCACGTTGTCATGGTTTGAATCAAGTTTCAAGGAAAACCAGTGTCCATCCGTTGTGCTGCATGGTATCAAGATGCGAGTTCTCTGTTGTCTGCACAATGTGTCTCTCCTGGTGATTTAATTCTTATTGTCGTATACGTAGTTTGATGTGTAGCTTTCTTCATATTAAATTGTTATGCATTACCTTCGTTTTAAATGCATTATGCTTGTCATGCCACTTACGTCTGTCTAATTCTTCTTGACAATGAGACAGGCGGATACGGGTTCTCAGGTTGATTTATGTTCTACTCAGCAAAACTACGTTACACAACCTCAGTGAGACTGAAACTGAGTGATGGAAGATGTGATGTGATATGTTAAGTGTGTAGTGTCGCCATAATTGATATTCTCATAATTGATACCATAGGTTTAATTTTAAAATATAATGTTTATGTGTTCAATAATTGAGCAAACGTGTACACTGTTGATTTGGGTATTTTTCTAGTATCTATTCCGAGTAGTCATGCAGTTATTTAGAGCTGTATATATTTTTAATGATTTGACATTTATATGTCAGTAATAAGCCATTCGTAATAATTATTAGGTCATTCCATCTGTTAGGCATGAAAGATTAATTAATAAGTTGTGTATGTGTCGTCATTATCAGACATCAATTAAATTATTATAACGTCATCTGCAATGTGACACCAGCATTTTATGATGCCCTTATGATAAGCATTTAATCCTAAGGCGTGTATAGTCATCAGCGAGATTTAAAATCCCATCACATAAAGTTTAAAATCATCTTTCGGGCAAATATTACGAGAATGCATGTTCCATCAAACAGTCAAGATGTATTAGTGACACTGACAATGCTGTTTTTCTATATAAAAAAAACCACTAACGCGGTGTAGAAATACAAACAAACAAACAAACAAACAAAATATTAGATCTATAGTACACACATATCAAATGTTAACGGGATATAAATGATTTTGATATCATGATATCATGATTTTGAAATGAAATATTGAGAACTTCATCACTGTGTATTATTAGGTCTATAGTCATATCGAATTATAACACGTTAAAGAGGTGAAAGACGTTGAAAATGTTGAGGACTTTTGATCATTGTGTTTTATTAGGTCTATAGTCATATCAAATGATAACACGTTAAAGAGGTGAAAGACGTTGAAAATGTTGAGGACTTTTGATCATTGTGTTTTATTAGGTCTATAGTCATATCGAATGATAACACGTTAAAGAGGTGATAATCGTGATTTTCAGATGAAATGTTGAGCACTTAATCACGGTGTTTTGTAATACACCTCTTTGAGCATATTCAGAAGGGATTAATGAGTGCCATAATGTTATAATTGCAGTAATGATTAGATATTGTAGATGTAGTGACATAATTTAACGTCTCTTTTGGATAATACGAAATGATAAGATATGGAAGAGTACCGTCAGTGTGTGTGTGTGTGTGTGTGTGTGTGCGTGCGTGTGTGTGTGTGTGTGTGTGTGTGTGTGTGTGTGTGTGTGTGTATGCTCGTATAAGTGTGTTAAAAATTAATGTATGTTAAATATTTCGTTCGAATATTCACACATTTACTTGCAGAAGTCCAAAGAAACAACTTTCCATACATGCTTGCGTATATGTATCTACATCTATCTACGTATGCCTCTACACATCCTTTAATCCATCCATGCATCCTTTATTCATTAATGTCTACATCTATCTATCCACGCATACAGTTTGCATGCCTTTATTCATACCTTTTAATATCCATCCACACAAAATGTTTATAATTCACGTCTACATCCATCCACATATATTTATGATTATACATGCCTACATCTACCCATACAAAATATTGTTTATTCACGTCTACATCCATCCACACATATTTTTTATTATACATGTCTATATCATCCACAAATATTTTTTATTATACATGTCTACATCCATCCACACATCCTTTTCTTTCACACTAAACAATACTCCAGCTTGTACGTTACTGATAGTCGTTACCCACACTCAGCTGACTGCTTGATGTAGGTCAGCAGCGTGCAGAACGTAGTACAAGTGTAACTGTCTTAGCACCGGGAGTAGTAAAATAGAACTACTGTGTTGTGTACAATCAGCGTGCCCAAAATGTAGACGGTTAATCTGACAATACCCAAACTGCAAACAAATTTTGTATCTTTGTGCAATTCTGGTCTCTAGTTCTTTGTACATTTGTGCCTATAGTATCAACTTTCTTTTTAAGGCATCAGATAACCACGTGATTTGTTATTAATGAAATTATAAATCGTTTGATTATTATTAAAATACCGTGACCATTTAGTGTAGTAGACAATCTACAATGCATGCCAAACGCCTGTTTAAGATATAGTCTTTCATTATAGACTAATTATTGCATTGATTTTTAAAATGTTAACTTTTATTACAATATCAACACTTTTCCATCGTACAGTAGATGTCACAGAGTCAGTTCGGTCTTTTTTGTAATGCGGATGCTTTCCCTTTGTAATTATGAAATATACATAATAGACTAGAGGATATCCTTTGAAAATGTATTGGGTGTTGTTACAAGACATGTAATTGGTGGTTGTTAACTGTGGTACAATAAAAGGAGTAATTCTATTATAATATAATACTGTTTACTATATTAATAAGACGTTAGTTTGTGTAACATCGCTGTTTTCTTAACCTCATTTAGTCATTCGTCTTGTGTTTTATAATAATCTTTGTGCTTTTTCTATTTCATATAATTCTAACATAAAGTGTTTGATTCTAGAACTATCCAATTCTTCTCCGAGCTTTTAATACATTTATTTTTGTTGTTTGTGTATGTTGACTTTTATTTTATGTGTTTTATATATATGTGTGTGCGCGCGCGCGCGCTTGTTTGTAAGTTCAATGAACAGATCATTTAAAAAAAACTGGTATAATTGAAAATTTCATACGTCACACAATAATTTGTCAAATATCAATCATAAACTATTCATTTATACCTCTCAATAATCCATTCATCTGTATATCCATCCATGCATATTTATTTATTTACACGCATTCTAATAATAAAGTTCAGTATTCCACTAAAATCATTAACACCTACATTTATTTGGAGCTAAAAATAAACGCTACTAAACTAAAATCCATTAACTTCCCAGTTTAAAGGTACATAACACTGATGTGGTTCTGTCAATATGTAAGAGTTGCTTCCCTTCATTTCTTATATAATTATTTTTATTTAAAAAATTCATACCAATCGATTCACGTGAATAATAATTAGAATAATTTTGATTTCTTTTAAATAATAGCAATTCTGAATCCCTATAAAGCTTTGCAAGCATATCAACAGAAATTGAATTTTCTCTTCTGTAGGAATTCAATGAAAAATGTTAAAAAAAAAAACAACAACAAGAATTAACAAGTCTTATGATACAAACAGAATTTATTATGAAAAGCGAATTCATTCAGAGACAAGTTGTGTTGTGTGCCATTAAATTATGCTGAGTTTAATATATATATAGTATGGTCAGAGCTGAAATAATCTTCCTTCTTGAGCCTTATGGTCTCTGCTCTCTTTTAAATAAACCCCAAGCTAATTTTAGTGTTGCGTTCAGCAATCTCCATCAGTGAAGAAAATCAAAATTAATTCCCGCTTCATCAGAAAGGTGAAGCGTTGTGGTACACGATATTAAACCAAATAACTGTCGATTTGCCAAACAATTGTAGCAGTAAATTACATTTTCATACACAGCACACAAGCGCATACGTGTAGACTGTAGAGTATTGCTTTTCTTTCTTCTTTCTGATCAATCGATTCCTTTTTTCATGTAACAGAAAACTGCAACATATGTGTTTTATAAAGCACACAACATACACTAGATACGTTTCCCTCAAACAGGTTTTGACTGCTTGTCTTCAGCCATGATAACAGTGACTTTCTGACGACTCAAATTGCTATCACTAAAGTGGCATTTACACGACGAAAGAC
Source organism: Sinotaia quadrata (assembly GCA_028829895.1). Taxonomy (NCBI): domain Eukaryota; kingdom Metazoa; phylum Mollusca; class Gastropoda; order Architaenioglossa; family Viviparidae; genus Sinotaia; species Sinotaia quadrata. The sequence continues at coordinate 49,310,044 of CM054181.1, read as the reverse complement.
TAAAGTGGCATTCACACGACTAAAGTGATATTCACACAACTAAAATGTCTTTCCCAAAACTAAAGTGATATTGACAAAATTAAACTGGCGTTCACAGACTGAGGTGATATTTACAAGATTAACGTGGCATTAACACAACTAAAGCGATATTCACAAGATTAACGTGGCATTCACAACTAAAGTGATATTCACAAGACTAAAGTGCATTCAAACGACTAACGTGACGTTCGCAACACTGAAGTGACATTCTCAAGACTAAAATGACATTCACACAACTAGAGCGATATTTATGATTATGACCAACTCTGTATCAATTCTTTCCTAGCTTAGTGGCAGTGACGCTGTATTACTAGTGTAATTTCTAGTGCATATAAACCTAGAGCGTTTTATTTTTCCTGAGGGACCAGTACATTTAGGAAATAATCAAGGTAATGGAACAATCTTGGGCGAATATTTATTTAGCTGAAACGAATGGGGACTCGGTGTGTCGAACTTCCGAGTTCTGCAATGGCTAAAGTAAATAAATAGAAAGGCGATTTCATTCCAACGGATGCACGCCATTGCATCCTTTAAATAATAACATAAAATGCAATCAGATGCCGTGATTTATCCGTTCATTCGTTTGCTAAAGAATCACGCCCCCTTGGAAGAACTATACTGAGGTAAATGCACAGAGATTTAAATAGTTTCACGTTTTATCTTTGTGTCAAAATGACTTACACTAAATTATATGGAAATGTTTGATTATAGAACCGAATGCAAGGTATCTACAAATGTAAGCTTGCTGTATTTACATCTATGTATATTTACAATGTTCAAAGTTATCTTAATAGACTTTTAATTTAGTCCTAAATAGGCATGCAACGTTGTAGTTTTGAGCAAATCTTTACTAGCTGGAAAAAGTGTGTGTGTGTGTGTGTGTGTGTGTGTGTGTGTGTGTGTGTGTGTGTGTGTGATTGAGGATCTTTATTGCCATACTTCCTGTAGAAATGGGCCTACAGATCTTGCTTGGCATCAACACCTACTCCTTTATATAGAATGCAAGTTATTCAATGAAAAGTGCTAAATTTAAAATTAAAATTGATTAGTTTTATCATTCCGTTGCTGATAAATTTGGTATTGTTTTGCTAAGGTGTTGATAGCTATAAATCTGCATTTAAAAAAAAAAAAAAGAAATAGACACCAAACAGCAGAAAATGTTCACCATTTCTGATCGAAATTAAAAAACACATGTAGACTCGTTCAGTAGGTGAGGTTTAAAAACGTTGTAAATTACTATTATTTCACTCGTTTGTGCAATTTATCGTAAGGAACCTGTCGCTGTGAGTCCATGAATTTACAAGTGTAAGAATATGTGATGACGTCATCATTGATAAGCAAAAGCTAAATTCATTACTGACATACCGATGTGGATTCGTTCATGTTACAGGTAGCACCCTTCAAAAGTAAGAGGTAGAAGGGAGGTTTGAGTAGTCAAGTTGGCGAAGTGGTAATTTGAAAATCTAACGGATTACGCCTACTGTAAGGGCTCGCTGATGACGCAAACAAGGGGAATAATTATGTTTCTGTCTTTAATTATTTTATAAATCAGCAGTAGTTTGGAGGGCTTTCTTTCTCGTTTTGTGTTGAACATTTTTCGTTTCTTTTAAATTTTAAGAGCACCATATAAATTCACTATTTATTTTAAAAAATAACCTCTAAGTGTTGACATCCTACCATCATTATTATCTAAACTATAATGAAGGAATATTTCTATAAATGCATAATGGAGTTAGTCGAGTCGGGAATCAGATCAACAATTTTTCAAAATTATGGCAAATTGTGTTTTCCTTATGTTAAATAAGTGCGACAATAATTACCCGTGTACAAGTATACAAGTTTGTGTGTTCACGAACCTAGACTACAGGGCAGGAGTCTGTGTGTGCTTGATTACTTTATTTTCAACCAGGAAGTACAAGGGACCTCGCTTTCCATTCTCTTAAGTGCAGTGTGCAAAACAAAACACGGCTGTCATGCGCTCGACCTTCGCTTAGCAATTGTCTCTTATTCAGATACGTAATGTAATGCCTAAGGACAAACAACCAATGCTTTAATTTTTTAATACTGGGAGGGGGGAGCAAAATATCAAAGCAACGCAATTCGTGACTTCCTCTTCCTGGTTTTCTGTATATTGTACTTATTATAATAAACGTTCCAATATTCGGTTTTGTGTTAGAATGATTATAATTATGCAAGAGCGGAGGTCAAACTGTTGGCAGCGATGAGCAAGTGACATTCAATGATCACTGACACGTGTGACATGACTCAGCAAAGTCACAATGGGTGGGAGAGCGTGAAGAACAAAAGAAGGAAGGGTAGGATCAACTTAGTATCTCTAGTTCAGGGGTGCACAAACCGCGGCCCAAGACAGGGCTCTATGCGTCCCCCGGAGGACTTTTGGATGTTACCATTATGCGAATGTAAAGCACATTATTTCATTATTTGTGTTGTTTTTTTCTACTGAGCCATCCACTTGGCGGCCCTCCACGCACTATCAATTGGAAATTTGGCCCTCTGGCCTAAAACATTTGTGCACCCCTGCTCTAGGACAACAATCTACGATGTTCCACCGACTGACGACTCCGACTGAAAATCGTTTCGACGAGAGCTCGTCCTGTAGAAAAGACTGCACACGTTTTGTACCGGTTGTACTAGACATTTCATAACGGGAAGACTGTTTATAATCGTCTTCCTAAAGCAATTGTTTGATGACAAACTCGATGAACAATGAATAAATAAATGTTATTTATAAATGGCACAACTTCACATAACAATGCAATCGTTAGAGAACAGTGTAAATATAATATTAATACGAAAATAAGATAAACCGATTTTATACTGTTGTTGCTAGCAGCTTTATTTTAAGGAAAAAAAACTGTCTCAGCTTTGTATATCAGCTACCATAAGCCATTACGTATAGTAAATAAATGCAACCAACATCTTATGACACTTTCCTAACATTTTGAATCGACTTCGTGAAACATAACTATGGCAGGACTCAACTTCACATTATGACAGCCTTACCAGAACAAATGTGTAAATAATAGTTACAAGTGATTTTGGTACAGAACATCTATGCACGGATTGTAATAATATAATCAGTGTTTCCATATGGCAGAAAGTACTGGAGTAACTGGACTATGCAATTTGTCTACCTCTATACAATGACACTATAGACTATAGAGGGAATAGTACTATGTAGGTCGACTTTTCATAAAACAACTGGAATTATGGCTCTACACATTATTCTCATACACACACACACACACACACACACACACACACACACAGAGGCACACAAACCAAATAAAGAAAGAAACTACGGGACCCTATAGAATAAAGTGAAGCTTTTTATTCATGGAATCGATGTTACTCTGCATGGAAATGCTGCCTATTTACTGGGCTACGATACAGAGTACGTCGATAAAAAGAGACACACGCACCTACCACAAACAGACATACACACACACACACACACACACACACACACACACACACACACACACACACACTCTTTATCATCACACGATCAATGCAGTTCCTCTCGAGTTGCATAAGTTTCTGATTTAACCAAAACATGTAAGTTATCAAAGAAATGATCTGCACTACAGCTGATTCGATTGACGACACAATCACTGACGGGTTGTACAACGAGTTATCCCTCTTAATGGATTGGAGCAAAAGGACCTGTTGAAATTCACCGCACTTAAATGACTGAAATAACAGTCATCATTTGCAGCGACTGAAGCATACAGTTCTAATAATTTACCAGTATATCTGCAGAAGTCAGACATTGTGATGACTAACACTTGACGTTTAGGTCAAGAGACTGGCTGGGCGAGTTCAGTTAAGGATTATTTCAGGAAAACGAATGACTGCGACTTCACGCACAAGACTACACAACTTTACCATCAGCTCTCTGCGTTAGTTTGAAAAGAATGAAATATTATAGCGCATAGTTACAGTGCTCGGGTTGCTAACGAAGACTAGTTGTTTCGTTCCACATTCCGTTTGTTAAAGAGATATTCAGGAGCTCGTGTTTGCGCATGCGCAAACCTACGGTACGCACACATAAATAAACACATACGCCCATACAAATACATGTGCACGTATTTATAGCAATATGCGAATGAATATAAGCGAGATTAGGTCTACAAGTAAACGCTGAATGTGCTTTGTTGTCATCTCAACAGAAACACAGAGAAGTGAATACTGAGAATCAAACACTAATGAAACACTAAGTACAAAAGACTAGTGAAACACTGAGCACCAAACACTAGTGTAACACTGAGTAACACACATTAGTGAAGTAAAACACTGAGCCCCATACATTAGTCAAACACTGAGTAACAAGCATTAACAAAACAATGAGTATAAAACACTAGTGAAACACTGAGTAACAAGCATTAATGAAACACTGGATACAAAATACTAGTGAAACACTGAGTAACAAACATTAGTGAAACACTATCGAGCACTGGTGAAACACTCAATACAAAACACTAGTGAAACACTGAATACAAACCACTAGTGAAAAACTGAGTATCAAAAACTAGTGAAACATTTCCTACAAAATACAATTAAATACCGATTAGAAACGCCAGTAAAACAGTGAGTATAAGGCACAAATGGAGCATTGATTAGTTAATCGTAAGAGACACATTTAATTCTCAACACAAGTGAAATTCTGACAATAAACTACTTGTGAAACATTGGCTTAGAAACGCAAGTGGAATACTGACGACACAAAATGTTAACACTTTATAAAACACGAGCAAACACGAACAACAAACAAGCAACACACTCAGTACACAGCATAAATGTAACACTGAGTACAAAACAAAAGTAAAAATCTGACTACAGAGCTCTATTGAAACACTGACTATACAACACACGTGAAACACTGAATCAAAGCATAAGTGTAACAGTTTACAACATAACTGAAACACTAACATCAAAGGTTAAGAGCAATGTTGAGTACAAAACAAAAGCGTATGTATGTGTCAACCAAACATTTCTACACATAACGTGTCTTCACCAAAGGCTCCAACTGAAGTGCTGCAAGCTAATCTCCACTTGAAGAGGGAGGGAGGGGGAGAGAAACAGATTAGATTCGAGATAATTCTTCAAAACAACAACACTTAAAAATCAGCAACATAACCAATAATACATTATAATTAAAACAAAGGCTTACAGTTTCTAAAATGTTAATAAGAGTTATTTTAAAATAGCAACATCTCCAGTAAGCAAAATCTCGTATTTGAAACGCTATGCATTATGATAACGATGAAAAAATATTTTCTTACGCCTTCTGGCCTTTTGCATTATTTATGTTTGAAACGAGAGAAAGTATATATATATACTTAATAATTCATTAAAGAAATACGTTAACTCATATGTCCTGTCTCCAGAACATTATCGCAAGGAAGCCTACTTCAAAATAAAACTAAGCAGACATCTAGGCTCTGTTAAGATGACCCTTGCACCCTCCAGAGCAGCAAATACAGATGCTGCTAAGCGCCCGTGCGCAAAGAGTAGAAAAGAGTACAACGAAGCATTTACAAGACAGACAGCGAAATTCGCCAGCAATATAGCACTCGCCTTCTCCCGCAGAACCTCCACCCTTTTACCCAGCATGAAATCAGCCAGGTTATCGCAAATGGAGCTAGTCGCAGCTAGACTAGTTTCGCACAAGAGACTAACTTTGTAACAAACGGAACCGGTCTCTGTATGACACTCAGTAACAACCTCACAATCAGGAAGTACAAGTGCGTGTGTGTGTGTGTGGGGGGGGGGGGGGGTTGCTGTCCGATGAACGAATCAGTTGAGATTTGTGGTTCCCTCTTCTCACAGCCGATAGAATGATAGGATGTGAGTCTATTAGTAATGCGTAAGGAACTTTGCTGCAATCTGACGCAGGAAATGTCCCCTCTTCACTCAGTACGGATATTATGACGACTCAAATGACAGCGTTCATTTTACATTTAACTGTTTCGTGAAACTTCGAGAACACAACACTCTTGCAAAAAAAACAAAAGATAGGCGAGCGATGCCTAATTAAGCAATCTTGATTACTGTTGAGGACAACAAAAGATAGGCGACCAATGCCTAATCAAGCAATCTTGATTACTGTTGAGGACAACGATGCCACTAAAATGTTAATGATCTAAATCGAAGTGAAAGTGGCTTGAGAGGATTACAATTCACAGGCCATTTTTCCTGCTCCTCTTAAGAATTTTTAAAATGTTCCACATTATTGGAGGTAACTATGTATGGTAGATTAAGAAACAAATGAACTGACATCGTCTAATAAAAGAAACAATAGAAGACAACTGTAAAGTATTCTTTTTCTGTTTTATTTCAATTCGGGGTCACTGAGTGAAGTCTTGCTCAAATACCTTCCTTGCTATCGACAACGTCTATTTTCAAACGAGGACTTTTCGGAGGACAAAAGTTTAAGACCGAGATAACCTTCACTTTCAAACACAATGGAGTGAAATCACAAACGACCACTTCAAGGTGTAAGAAGTAAGCTGGTTAACTTCAAAGTGACGCAAAACATATATTCAGAACTTTCAACAAGAAAACTCTAGTTTGATCGCCGGGAGATGTTTCAAGCTGTCGCAACACATTCTAATGGCATCGGTTAGCATATTGCAAGTATTGAGATGCTATGGGCGGTAACACGTCTGAATTTTTGACAGGAATGAAACTCGAAATTCGATGTGAATGTTGTTGGTTGTGTTCAAGTGTCAAAGCGTGTCTAAAGAACTAAAAGCTGCAACAGAGTTGTCTGAGATGTGAGCATGTGACTCCTTCACGAAATATAGTTTATTAAGTAATGTGAGAACTCACAACGACTATAAGTTAGTAGTACTTCACAGAAACCTTTTGCTGCACACCACTAACGGAATACGTTCAATATCGATCGACAACGGAGTTTACTGTAACAGGCGATCTTAACTCAAACACTGAGCAAAGTGCTAGACAACAAAGTATAGTAAATTCTTAAAGCAGCGAGCTAATTGACAATATTTCCTGAAGATAAACAAAATGGCGTTAAAAAAAGAACATCGAAGGATTTTTTTCATTTTGCAGTGCGCGAGTTTACTTTACAAATGTTCAGGTGAGTGTTGTAAATTTAGTAATTATATATATATATATATATATATATATATATATATATATATATATATATATATATATATATATATAACCAGTAACAGTAGTTGGATGAAGCTGTAGACCAAGCTAAGAAAATGGAGAAAGAAAGGTGTGGAAACAGCTTTGTGTGGCAGAGAGAGGTTGAAGGTCAAATGCAGTAAGAATCTACACTGACGTCAGAAAAGAAGTTGCTACATTAGTGACATACAATTGTTTTTGCCTCATCCTGAGCATATACAAAAATATTTATTTATGGAAGTGATGACGGTGTTAACGGTGGTGGTCGTGGTGGTGTTTGTGCTGATGGTGACGGTAGTTGTTGTGACGGTAGTGGTAGTGGTATTTGCGATGATGACTGTGTGCATGCGCGCATAATTTGTATGATGTGTGTGTTTCTGTTGAGAACATTTTGTGATTTTTTTTTTTACACGTACGACTGTCTCCACCAATTAAAACAGTTTTCAAATGACGGGTCCTTTTTTAAAATAATCAGTAGAAAAGTATTGGTAGCAGGTATATTTGTAAAATAAAATATATTTCCTGAATTCTTTGTTTTTTCTCTAAGTTTCTGCATATTAATTTTATTAGCATACAACAAAAGGACATGTTTAAACACTATATACGAAAACGTATTCGAATACTCTCCCCTTTACAGCCATCAGCCTGCAGCCTTGCATGAATGGACAATTTGACATCGATGAGACGAAATCAGTCAATGCTATTAACTGCAGCAGTTCTCAAAGCGGCGCGGGTGTAGAGTGGATACTGGAGAATCATCAGTCTGTTTACAGTTGGATTTGCAATTTTTCATCGGGCAGCTGTTCATCAACTTATGACGTACCCGGAATCTCCATTCAGGTGACACCAGAGAATGTCAGTTCCATGTTGTTCCATTCTCCTGATGAAAATAGTGTCTTGTATGAAGGTGAAATAAAAATAATGTGCAGCGAAACAAATGGACTGCGTTCTCAAGACACCTGTGCGGCCAATGTTGTATGTAAGTGTGTCCCCTCTTTCCGTTTTGGCTTTATTCAGGTTATGCAAGCGGTATCTAGTGTTATAGCTGCGTTGGTGACTGTGTCTGCGTGTTTGTATTTGAGTGCAATTTTAAGTATGAAACATTGTATTTGAGAGTGTATTTGATCATATGGGAGAGTTACAGAAAGACAAATACAGAAATAGGAGAGAGAGAGAGAGAGAGAGAGAGAGAGAGAGAGAGAGAGAGAGAGAGAGAGTGAGAGAGACAGAGAGACAGAGACAGAGAGACAGAGAGAGACAGAGATAAATTCATTCTTATTTCAGTGATTTTGAATGAAGTGGTTTGTGTTAGGACTGATTTGTATTAGGACTGGTTTGTGTTAGGACTGGTTTGTGTTAGGACTGGTTTGTATTAGGACTGGTTTGTTTGAATAAAGAGTCTGATGATATCTTTCCATAACAGACCCGCCGTTAAACCCTTCTTGCAGTCTAAACTTTACAACAGACAATGTTCCGTGGAATTTGTCAGGGAACTGCAGCACTAGTAAAATGTACTCTGAGAGGGGACAATATTATTGTCTGTTGTACGAAGTTAGAGAGGTGGGTATTGTAATTTAATATGAGTTTATGTGATTGAGAATTTAGTGTGATTGCTTGTATGTTTGTTACGTTTCCAGTATTTATTTAAAGACCCTGCTTAGAATAATTAAAAGACTTTAAATATAATTAATTCTTCCTCTCATATTCTACGCAGACTGGTTGCTCAATTTATTATCTGACTAATTAAAAGTGCGTCTTGTAGTTCAGACGACAAATTTACAGACTAATAAACTGCGAACTTTTAGCTAGATTTGAAAACAGTTAAATCCCTCTAAATTAATATGCACTCGTCATCAATCTTTCTGCTCATCCGCCCCCATTCAAATCTAAGAATTAATCTAATTGGTCTATTGTGCATAGAAATCAACTACTAAGAGGTATTAACAAAGAAAATAAGATTTAATAAAGTTTAACAAATTAACAATAAATCGAATGCAACGCGAATAGTCTTCACTCTGTCTTTACGCGCCTATGCCTGATTTTTGTCAATCTAAATTGCCAGAAAAGTGTTCCTTTGAGATCTGTACACTTGATTTTGCACTTAGCTCTATTCTTGTATCCTTGGTCTCAACACTCAGTCATGCTGATTCGTTCCCTCAGTCCCCCTTTAACGACACACGTGGTGCATAAGGAATGATGTCCCTTTGTTAGTGGCTAGGAACTGGAATTTTTGCAGCATGGCCCTCAGAGTGGATTTCGACACGCTTACACCAATAAGCTAATGCAGGTGAGGCATGGTGAAACATGAACCATGAGCCGACCTGTGGATGCAACGTGTTTGGATATAATTCTCAACCTAACAGGTCCTACCTAGGCATGGCTCAATTAAATGCGCTGAACAAAGAGTTTCGACCTCGCGTCGCTTACAATCGTCTCACATGTGTTCCATTTAACAGTCATGACGTATGAAGCAATAAAATAGATACAACGTTAAATTAATGTTCATACAAGGGGTAATTCAAGCCGACAGAGCGCTTCACAATTTACAATTTAAATTACACGCAATAATTGAATTACATGAAGAATTCATATCGAGCGCAGCATTCTGGCTCTTAGTGAATTAAAACAATATAAATTAAAGTACAGAAATGGAAAAATGGTTACAATAAATTTATATTCCGTAACATATAGGTTTTCAGCTATTTCTCTGAACCATGCTCAAGTGTATATGGAAATCATATAATACATAGCACAAATACATACTTAAACAATACATAGGCAAATACTATTAAATAAAATGATACCTTTGAGAGAAGTCGAAGGGTACCTTGATTCTCTATGGCGCCGGCTGCCTCTCACGACCCGAGTAAGCTGATGGAATTAGCTAAAATGTGCTCGAAGTGAGGGAGCGGAAGCGTGTGGGTACATATATAGAAAGGTATATTGCGTATCACGTGACTGTTCGCAAAGCATGTGGTTGGTTCGAGAACTGGACAATGGTCCTAAAGTTACATAACATCTTGACCTGTTCTAGAAGCACCTAGAAAAAGGAAGCTTTGAACAAAGGGCCAAGGGTTTCAAATATTCGAATTTGAAGTAAACAAGGCAAGTGGGTCACGAAGTCGGACAATTTTATCAGACTGTGACACCCCCTTGCTTTTGAGGCGTTTATCTTGCCAAAGATAAAATGCCTCCTACAAATTATGTATGATAAAATGTAGAAGTCTACAATGAAGAAAAATTTACACAAAAAAAATTTCGACATTCCTAGAAATAAAGTGTGCAACTATATTTCATATTTACAGGAAGGAATCCGTAGGGTTCAGTTAATTGATTAAACAACATTCTATCAGTACCGGCACTTGATGGCATCAAGCACGACTCATGTAATCTGCGCCAACATTCAAAGACCCTTTGATGTAATGAATATTTGCGTCATACTGTGTCAGAAACAAAGACCAACGCATTAAACGGCTGTTCGTAAATTGCGCCTGTCCGAGAAAGGCCAACGGCTGGTGATCGCACTCAATGACAAAGGTTTTTCCGTACAAATAGTTTTCGAACTTTTTTATGGCCCAAACTATTGCAAGACATTCCTTTTCACTGGTGGAATATTTCTGTTCAGTAGTTGTGAGTTTACGGCTTGCATATGCAACTGGGTGTTTGGTGTCATTGTGTTCTTGTAATAACACTGCTCCTAATCCTGTGTTGCTAGCATCAGTCCTTAACAAGAATGGTTTTGTCAGATCTGGCAGTTTAACAACTAAATCTGAAGTCAGTCTAGATTTCAGTGTGTCAAAAGCGTTTTGGCATGCATCAGTCCACACTACTTTTGTAGGCATATTCTTACGTGTCAAGTCAGTCAGAGGACATGCAATGGCACTAAAATCTGGTACGAATTTTCTGTAGTAGTTAGCAAGACCAAGAAAACTTCTAACTTGTGTTTTTGTTAGCGGTTGTGAAGTGTCCTTAAGTTGTGCTATCTTAGCTTCACTTGGCGACATAGTTCCATGACTCAACTTGTGTCCCAAGAAGTCTAAGGAGAATTGTGCTATTTCACACTTCGTAGGGCGGGCAGTGAGGTTGGCTTGCTTTAATCTGGCTAGCACATCTCGTAAGAGTGTTAAGTGCTCCTCCCATGTCTGGGTGCCTAGAATTAAATCATCCATGAAGTTCTCAACTCCACGTCCGTACAGTGGTTCTAACAATGACCGCATCATTTTAGAAAAAATGCTTGGAGCGTTTGAAACTCCGAAAGGCATAACTTTCCATGTGTAGTTTCCTACTGGTGTAGTGAAAGCTAGTATGTGTCGATCAGTGTCCTTGACCTTGATTTGCCAAAAACCGCGTGACAAATCTATTTTGGTATAGTAATGAGCGTTAGCTAGCTTAGTGAAGATGAGATCCGGATCAGGAAGAGGTTCGGCACAAAACTCTGTCACTTGATTGAGTTTGCGGTAGTCTACGCAAAAACGGAACGAGTTATCACGTTTTTTAATCAACACGATGGGTGATCCGTAGGCACTGTCAGTCTTCTCTATGACCCCTAGATCTAGCATAGTCTTAATCTCACGTCTAACGTCATCTATCTTAGCGTGTGGCAACGGATACGGCTTCAAACGTATCGGTTTGTTGTCAGTCAGCTTCAGTGAAAATTCTATTAAGTCTGTCAACCCTGGTTTGTCTGTCAGAGTAGATGAGAACTCATTAAGCAATTCATTCACTTCTTTTTTCTGTCTTTCTGTCAAGGCTTCATTTACCCTAACGTCTTTGACAGTTTCGTCCGTCTGTAGAGGACAGTTTGGTAAAGTACCAGTGACGCAATCAGTATCCCCCTCGTCTTCTGTAACTATCGTCGCTACGACAAAATCAGCTTGAGTGGTTTGATCCTCACGGCTTATGTACTTTTTGAGTAGGTTAACATGAAAGATTTTCTCTCTCTTTCCTGTCTGCACCTTATAGTTCAGTCCCCCTAGCTTGGCGGTAACTACAAAGGGCCCCTTCCATTTCATCTGAAGTTTGTTATGTGCTTCAGGAAGCAACAGTAACACTTTGTCATTAACTTCAAATTCTCTAGGTTTGGTGTGCTTATTGTAATATTCTGCCTGTCTAGACTGAGCTATCGTCAAGTTTTCCCGTGCTATCTTGCCTATAGTTTCAAGACGGTTTCTTAAGTCAGTGACGTATGTATAAGTTGTTTTAACTTCGTCATCTGTCTTTTCATCAGTCCAAAGTGCCTTCAAAATCATCATCGGTCCGCGTACAGTACGTCCGTAAAGTAGCTCAAATGGTGAAAACCCGGTGGAAGATTGTGGCACCTCCCTATATGCAAATAGTAGGGCAGGGATGTATCTGTCCCAGTCTTTCGGTTTATCTGTGGCGAGCTTTTTAAGTGCTGTTTTTAATGTCCCATTGTATTTTTCAATCAGACCATTTGCCTGGGGGTGGTATGGTGTGCAAGTAAGATGTTTGATGGAAAGTAAACGATTTACTTCCTTCATTACGTTGCCTATGAATTGACTCCCCTGATCCGTCAAAATTTCAGTAGGAATTCCAACACGACTCCAAAGACCGAAAAGGGCTTCGGCGACAGTTTCAGTATCAATATTTTCCAATGGTACTGCGTCGGCGAATCTTGTTGCGTAATCAATAGTGGTCAGCACGTATCGATTACCTCTCGTTGATGTGGGTATTATAGGCCCAATCAAATCCAATGCTACGCGCTTGTAGGGTTCACTGATCAGTTCAGGCTCTCCTAACGGTGCGGGTCTGATTGAATTTTTAGACTGTGTTCTCTGGCATGTGTCGCAACTTAACACGAATCTACGGATATCGGCAATGATGTCCGGCCAATAAAACTCACTTGTAATACGACTAGTTGTTTTTTGTACACCCATGTGTGCACCAAAAAGACTCTCATGACCTAATCGTAATACGTCATTTCGTTTGGTTTGTGGAACGACTAATTGTTTCCGAAATTCGTCTCCCACTTTCGAATAGCGGTACAATAAACCCTTTTTCAGAATAATGCACGCTTTCTTATTCGAATCGTCAGTGTTGACGTCACTAACAGGTACAGCTTGCCTGCGTAACCGGTCTAGTGTTTCGTCTTCAGCTTGTAATAATTTAATCTGGCTAACTGTTGCTTCATCTACGGCTGGTGCGGCAGACATCGGTGCAGTCACAGATTTGTCTTTACTACTCGCTGCTCTGGTTACAGCGTTAACCAGTGGTGGTTCAGTTGAAGTTTGTTTTTTGCACGGCAAAACATACTTGCAACCAAGGATCACGTCATGCGGTGAGTTTTCCATAACTGCCGCTTTGACTGTTCCTTCTACAAAGTCTGAAACAATCGAGACTTCAGCTACTGGTAAAATGTCTTGTTCGCCGTTTGCAAAGGTGACAGAGATTGTCTCCCCTGTGTAGTCGGTACGGTTAACTAATGATGCATTTACTATAGCGTCTAGCTCACACCCTGTATCAAGCAAAGCGATTGTATCGTGACCGTTTGCCTGTACTGGTGTTCGATTCGACTTTTCTGTTTTAGGTGTATGACTCTCTACTGCGTAAACCTTAGCTGTTTTCTTTTCAGGACATGTTCGTGAAAAATGGCCACTATCACCACAAGTGTAACATGCAAGATTCTTTTTATCTTTCTGTTTGTCGGACTTGTTTTTAGTGTCGGGTTTAGATGTTTTATCATCACGCTCATTAGGTGCCTTCCCGTCATTTTTCTTATCCTTTCGAGTCTGCGGTTCGTTCGGTCGAGACTTGTTGTTCGCGTGTGCGTTCGAGAATCGAGAATGTGCGTCATCAAAGCGATCGGCGGCGTTGCCTATCTCCTCTAGCGTAGATTTTTCCCTTATTGCTAAGTGAATCAGTAGATCGGATTTGTATGACCCGAGAATATGGTCTTTTACCATTTCATCCCTAAGACCTGCGTACGTCTGTGGAGTTTCGGCTAGATCTATCCATCTTTGGAACAAGTCAGCTACGCGTCGTATGTACTGTGCGTGCGTCTCTGAACTGGCTTTAGTGGCCTGTTTAAACTTACGTCGGTATGTATCTGCTGTGAGTTTGTAACGTTTCAATAATGCGGCCTTGACTGTGTCGTAATTATCTGACTCAGAATCGCTAAGCTTATTGAACTCGTTTTTCGCACTGCCCTGCAATAACCCCGATAAATTTATCGCCCAATGTTCCGCTGGAATGTTTGTTGCTCTGGCTAACTTTTCAAACGTTTTTAAATACGCGTCTATTTGATCTTTGTTCTCATCAAATGGGACCATATTTATCTTTGGAATGATATTTTCAATTCTACTGTGATTATTTCCATCGCTAGAACGCGAATCACCACTGCTTCTGCGATCACGGTTTGGATTGGTAACTTCTAGTTTCTTCACTTCCCATTCTAACCGTTTTATTTCCGCGTCTGCTGCGATGCGTTTAGCTTCTGTGTCCGCTGCGATACGTTTTGTTTCGATGTCGGCTAATCTTTCAGCTTCTAACCTTTTAGCTTCTGCGTCAGCTGCGATGCGTTTAGCTTCAGTTTCGGCTAGTTTTTCAGCTTCTAACTTCTTCAGTTCGCGATTAGCAATACGTTCTTCTCTTTCTATCTCTTGCCTTTCTTTGTCCGCTTTTTCTACTCTCTCCTTTTCTGCTTTTTCCGCTTTCTCTAGCTCAGTTTTGATGTAGCTAGTCAGTTCGTCACCCTGGTATCCTATCATGATACCGGCTTCTTTCAGGTCTTCGATAACCTGTTTGCGATCCATTTTACTGTCTTAGCGCGCTGGCTACAATAAGAATGTATCTCGTGAATTGTGTGTTTTAACCGTCGGCGATAACTCCGCTTATCCCGAAAATAACTTTTAGGCTACAACCTTACAAAAATTATTTAATTTACTCAGAACACCTTCCGAAATAAATTACGCGTTAACTCTTTACACGTTTCACCTGCTTGTCACAGTGTCCGCTGTTCCAAGACTTCCGTAATGTCACGGCTCCTACCATACAACATTACACATTATATCTAGCACCCTAAATATAATAGTCCGAAGTCTGTTACTACCGATAACTCTCCTAGCTGGCGGTATAACCTTCGACTCCTCACAATGAAGTACTCAGTAACACAATACTAAATAAATCATTCAATAGCTAACATGACATATTTAACTACGCTTAAATATATCAACATTAACTAACATGCACGCTACTCTGCAAAAGAATACATGCACATGTCACAACAAAAGCAAAGAAAATCAGTGATACAAAAATCAAAAGAACAATTGGCAATTTCTGTTCGTTCGTTCGTTTCTAGGTTATGATGCGCCCTATGTATAAAAATGTTACAATTTACAATTTAATACATATCAATCCCGCGACGACCCACACTTGTTACGTTTCCAGTATTTATTTAAAGACCCTGCTTAGAATAATTAAAAGACTTTAAATATAATTAATTCTTCCTCTCATATTCTACGCAGACTGGTTGCTCAATTTATTATCTGACTAATTAAAAGTGCGTCTTGTAGTTCAGACGACAAATTTACAGACTAATAAACTGCGAACTTTTAGCTAGATTTGAAAACAGTTAAATCCCTCTAAATTAATATGCACTCGTCATCAATCTTTCTGCTCATCCGCCCCCATTCAAATCTAAGAATTAATCTAATTGGTCTATTGTGCATAGAAATCAACTACTAAGAGGTATTAACAAAGAAAATAAGATTTAATAAAGTTTAACAAATTAACAATAAATCGAATGCAACGCGAATAGTCTTCACTCTGTCTTTACGCGCCTATGCCTGATTTTTGTCAATCTAAATTGCCAGAAAAGTGTTCCTTTGAGATCTGTACACTTGATTTTGCACTTAGCTCTATTCTTGTATCCTTGGTCTCAACACTCAGTCATGCTGATTCGTTCCCTCAGTCCCCCTTTAACGACACACGTGGTGCATAAGGAATGATGTCCCTTTGTTAGTGGCTAGGAACTGGAATTTTTGCAGCATGGCCCTCAGAGTGGATTTCGACACGCTTACACCAATAAGCTAATGCAGGTGAGGCATGGTGAAACATGAACCATGAGCCGACCTGTGGATGCAACGTGTTTGGATATAATTCTCAACCTAACAGGTCCTACCTAGGCATGGCTCAATTAAATGCGCTGAACAAAGAGTTTCGACCTCGCGTCGCTTACAATCGTCTCACATGTGTTCCATTTAACAGTCATGACGTATGAAGCAATAAAATAGATACAACGTTAAATTAATGTTCATACAAGGGGTAATTCAAGCCGACAGAGCGCTTCACAATTTACAATTTAAATTACACGCAATAATTGAATTACATGAAGAATTCATATCGAGCGCAGCATTCTGGCTCTTAGTGAATTAAAACAATATAAATTAAAGTACAGAAATGGAAAAATGGTTACAATAAATTTATATTCCGTAACATATAGGTTTTCAGCTATTTCTCTGAACCATGCTCAAGTGTATATGGAAATCATATAATACATAGCACAAATACATACTTAAACAATACATAGGCAAATACTATTAAATAAAATGATACCTTTGAGAGAAGTCGAAGGGTACCTTGATTCTCTATGGCGCCGGCTGCCTCTCACGACCCGAGTAAGCTGATGGAATTAGCTAAAATGTGCTCGAAGTGAGGGAGCGGAAGCGTGTGGGTACATATATAGAAAGGTATATTGCGTATCACGTGACTGTTCGCAAAGCATGTGGTTGGTTCGAGAACTGGACAATGGTCCTAAAGTTACATAACATCTTGACCTGTTCTAGAAGCACCTAGAAAAAGGAAGCTTTGAACAAAGGGCCAAGGGTTTCAAATATTCGAATTTGAAGTAAACAAGGCAAGTGGGTCACGAAGTCGGACAATTTTATCAGACTGTGACAATGTTTTTCGCGTGGTTTGTTTAATAATTAAATAATTCTTTCTATTTTCACTAACAATATACACACATATAGCAAAATACACTAGATTTCACGATTGATCACAATATAACAGTGACATGGGCTAGAACATATTTTGAAATGTGAAAAGGTGACTTGAACTACTGAGCAACGACATCGCATAGCACGCAACAGCCGTCTCCCATGTAGAACAAATTAATTAAACATTCCTAGTGCAATTATACATTTAAGGAAAAATAATCGCTCAGCTTTGTTTTCACTAGGTCAGGAGGGCAAACGCTAGGAGCTATTCTCGCGCACAGGAGTTCTGGGATAGCAAACCCACCCCATAACTTTTATTTCCTTAGCTGACAGTCTTAGATTGAGAATTATCGAGCTTTAGTGCACAAATACGTAAAGATGTTACTTATGGTAAATGTTGTCAAGCAATTGTGTCATGGACGAGGATGTGGTAAAGTCATGGGCGTATGCACGCCTTATGTTCAGTACTTTATTTTGTTTGAATGGTTTGTATTTCTTCTATCGTAATTGTTTTAATTAAATTACCTTTCTAAATTTAATTATCATTATTTATTTAATTATATGTAAATGGTGGTGATGACGGCAATGATGATGGTAGTGATGGTGGTGAGGATGAGGAGGATGTCCTCACTTCTGTTATTTGACAGTTATTTGGTTGTGGTGCCGATTGTGAATCTTAGACCCTGAATATTAGCAAGATTCCGATCCTCGTTTTTATGCAGGATGTGGCCACTTTCGAAGAGTGTTGTTTTCGCAGTGGGACAGGTCAGAAAAAAAAGAAGTTTTAGATGCAATGTTCCTCTGCTCTCCTATTAGTACTGGCATTCCTTCTGCTCTTAAATTCCACAATGTCTGGACTTCTAATCTGAAATTGCTGGCACATTCTAATTTTTTATCTTCTTATGATATTATGTCTTTTTCATCTGATACAGCAGAACCACTGGTTGTTTCGGTCATGAAAACAGCCAATATTTTCACCATGGTGACCAAGTACTTAGATTCCACAAGCACTTGTGTATTTTACAGATTTCATTTCTACGAGATTACATATATGTAGTAGATAATGGACTTGTGATTTAGCAGTTCACACATCTCCCTAGTAATGTTGTAATATTTATTAGTTTTCAATTTGCAATAGTAATTATAATAGTAGAGACAGTAATGATAGCTCCCCCAGTAATGTTGTAATATTTGTTAGTTTCAATTTGCAATAGCAATTCTAATAATCGCGACAGTAATGATAGTTCCTTCAGCAATTTTAAACAAGTTATGTTACAATTTAAATAAACATTTTGTGGTCTTCGTTGCTAAAGATTTAGAACTTTGTCATTAAAGGGAAATGTTCATGAATGTTTCGTATAAATTGCGCTATTTCTTCATTCAGTCTCATACGTAATACATTTCAGATCAAATTAGCTCACCGTAAGCCATGTTTATATTTCTTTGCGATCACAAACTTTCACAAAATATGTTCACTGCAGCGTGCTTTCTTCTCATACATATTCCTTACTAATAATTAATCATAAATGAATGGGCCCGGCCGTTTTTCTTTACTAATATTCAAATGGCCTCAGCTATTTTCCTTTACTAATATTTAATCACAAACAAATGGGCCTTGCCACCGTTATTTAAAAATCAACTTTCCCTCCTCTACTCATCTTAATGATATGGGTTTGTTTTGTTGTTATTTTTTAACGTCTTCATTTGTTGAAGCTATATCTCCACGTCGTGTGGCTTTCAATGCTCGTCTTAAATTGGAGATTTCTGGCATTCTTTGTCTCTTCTCTCCTCTTCAGAGAGATTTTGGTTCGTTTCATTCCATAACACAGAAACAATTCCTACTCCTCTGCATCCGTCTTGGTGTTGTGTCACGTGTCTTCTGCACTTCCTCTGTGAAGCATGCTGTTTTTATCACACTGATTACAGTACCATAACATTCCCTTTCAGATTAAACAGGTTTACCTTTAAGTGTTAAATCTCCATCTGCTTACGTCGTTACGGTTGTTTCTGGTTGTTAGCAGTGATG
Source organism: Sinotaia quadrata (assembly GCA_028829895.1). Classification (NCBI taxonomy): domain Eukaryota; kingdom Metazoa; phylum Mollusca; class Gastropoda; order Architaenioglossa; family Viviparidae; genus Sinotaia; species Sinotaia quadrata. The sequence goes on along the minus strand of CM054181.1, from coordinate 49,290,841 downwards.
GCAGCTAATGTTGTGACTGTTAAACGTAGTCCCTCTCTATCGAAGGACATTTTATTTTATTCAAATGTGTCGATGTGGAGTTTTGTTTTGTTTTGTTTATTGGTGGTGGTGGTGGTGGAAATTATACCTCTTCCTTTTCAACAACAACAAAAAGTGATCCAACCCTGGCTTTCTACCAAAAGACGTCGATCAAAAGTGGAGTAGTCCATCTCTTTTCCAGCATTGTTCAAGGGAAATTATCAGAAACTAATTTCCTGAATGTAAGTTGCCTCAAAACAAACTGATGAATAGATTTTTCATCTCATTTCACACACACACACACACACACACACACACACACACACACACACACACACACACACACACACACACACACACACATACACACACACCAACACTCAGATACAAGTGGACACCTAAACACAGTCTCACTTAATATGTCATGAAAGTTCAAAGTTAATACGTGTAGTGGAGTAAATATGCCTATCTCTATTTCTAGACTTAATTGTTATGTAAATTATTAAATTGTCGAAGTGAACCGACCTTGGGCACTTCTTATGATGGTATTTTTGTAAGTGTCGGCGTTGGAGTAAACAACTCGAATTGAGAATATACTACAAATTACTGGTGTAATCCAAACTGGATGAGTTTTTATTATCCAATGGTTAAGATTTACAAGAAAGAGACCAGACAATGTGCTGAGATCAATCATTTACCTGCTGTAAAGAAAATATTGTCTAATCACTCTGAATTTGGTGTGGCATGAAAGGCAACTATTAGCTTAATGGTGAGTTAACTGACTGTTTATTGAGAGAGAATGGACTAGATAGATAGATAGATAGATAGATAGATAGATAGATAGATAGATAGATAGATAGATAGATAGATAGATAGATAGATAGATAGATAGGTATTCGGGATAATTAATATTTCGGTCTTTTATATTGTTAATTACATTAAAGTAAAATAGAATAATAACTGTTGTATCTTGATTATTTTTAGCCATCATTGCAGAATGAGAGTGAAGTTGCAAAAGTTCCAATGACAACCACACCTATAGACACCGAGAGGTACGTTTCCGGT